>BLSH010552742.1:8073-19013 GCA_018402905.1 Glandirana rugosa | reverse complement strand
TCCGAACACGGTTTGAGCTTCAGTCATGTCTGGACCACGGCCATGCCACTGATCAGCCTGGGTGATCTCTCTCTTTGTTCTCCAGCCCGGCTGCTGCTATCATCCTCACCCTGTTACAAATTGGGACAGAGGGCGGGAGTCTTTTCATATGAACAAGCCGGTAATCACCCGCTTGTTAATGTAGTAAGTAACATAGTAAGTTGAGCAGCTCACCACCCACCGTCCCCGATATGCAGCACCTCCTACCCCCGCCCGCTGTGAGGATGAGAGCGGCGGCTAGGAACACCCAGCAGCTGTGTGCCTCTTCTTTGGCAGGAATGTGCAGGGGAGGCTGAGCAATGATGTTTAAAGGGGGCACTGTGATGTAAAGGGGGCACGGTGATGTAAAGGGGGGCACTGTGATTTTTAAAGGGAGGCATGGTGATGTGTAAAAGGGGAACTGTAATGTGTAAAGGGGCATTGTGACGTGAAGGGGAAATAAGGACACTGTTGGACTCCTTTGAAGGGGGGATGTGGGGGCATGTCCAAGATGGCGACCTGAGCAGACGCGTTTGTTTGAGCTCTGACGGGTGCCTGGCTTTTATCCTGATAAGCACACTTAGCTCCCCGGCGTTTACTACCTGGATGAGACGCAGATCAGCGAGCCTATCTCCGCCTGCTTAACTTCAGGGATCGCGACGAAATCTTCCGAGTATTCAGGACCCTAGGAGATCTGCGTTTCCAGAACAACAAGTTGCTGATCTTCCCAGATTACTCGATTAAACACAGAAGCTCAGGAAAAATCCTTTGACCATGTGAAGGCAGCCGCGACGGCCCGCCACATTTGATACAGCGTGCTATTCCCGGCACACATGCGGGTTCAGGATGGGGAGACAGCCCGCTTCTTCAGCTCCCCTAGGGAGGCTTCCACCTGGCTTGAATCTCTCCCACCTGCCCGCTGATACGAGATCCATAAGTGGGCATTTATGCCTGTTGTCTTTATTTTTTCTTTCCTCCTTTTACTTTTCTTTGTCTGTCTATTTGAGCCTACTCAGCTAGGTTTTAGACTTGTGCATGGCTGAAAAATTTGTTTTCGTTTTGTTATTTTTTTGGAAATTTGGAAATTCGGAAATAAGAAAGAACATTTAAAATATAATAACTTATTATGATTTATAATAAGTCACAATAATAAATGAGTAACTTATTATTTCAAATGTTCTTTCTTATTTCAGAAATTCGGAAATAAGAAAGAACATTTGAAATAATAATAAAAAATAACTATTAAATTATAGGTATTGGGATTTCCTTGAAAATATGTCTGTTAGTGATAAATGTCATATTTAAGTTCACTAACAGCCAAATTTTTAAGGAAATTCCAATACAGTACCTATAATTTAATAGTAGAAAAGATTCCACTTTCAGTGAGGCCTTTGTGGTGGCTGCCTCATCCCTATAAATATCTAACAAAGGACAAGATTCTTTAGATTGAGTTGTGATATTTGCTGCCTATTACAGTCCCGCATAGGGGGTATTCTTGTCCTTTGTTAGATATAATTTAATAGTTGTTGTTTATTATTATTTCAAAAGTTCCTTCTTATTTCCAAATGTTCGGCTGTTCTGATTGCCGAATTTCCGCAATTACCACAAATTTCCGAATTACCGCAATTGCTGGATTACCGTGAATTTCCGAATGACCACAATTACCGCAATTGCCGGATTACGGCAAATTTCCAAATTACCAGCAATTGCTGAATTACCGCTATTTGGAAAAGCAATAATTCTGAAGAATTCGGAAATTCTAAATTCGGAATTCGTCCGAATTGATGAATTTTGCAAAATTCGGTAAAATCAAAATTCAGAACGAAACGAATTGCACAAGCCTACTAGGTTTCCTCGGCCTTACATAATGAGCGGGCCCCGTGGACAGACTGTGGGTTTAAGCCGCACCTCATGTGCCTTTTTGGGATATCCATGCTACCAGCCGCTACCTCTGATTTACATGGGTCCTTCTTGTACCCTCCTCCAGTTATGGGGCTGCTGAGGACGGGCGGCTGGATGGCTCCCTGGGCCCCCTTCTGAAATTTCTGAGAGCTATGCCCCTCTCACACAAACTTGACCTATGTTGCACTGGTTGTGCCTGGTTACTTTAATTATTGCAATCTAAGCATGAACCCCTGACACAGTCAGGTGATTAAACGACACACTTCTTCATACTCCATTACCGGGTGAGACAGCGGAACATTTTATCACCATTACCTACATGTTGGATTACAATTAACAACTGCTGGTGGACTTTTAAGCAGTTTCTTTTCTCCTCTTAGCACTTCTGGTCCTTCTGCATTACCTTTACCAACCCGGCAGATGCGGAAGCATTAAGAACGGGTCTTCTTGACTTGAAACCCCCCCGATACCCTTTGGGGGTTGAGGCTCGCTTCTTGCACAAGACCCCCTTTTGCAGCCGGCATGCTGCACCCCCTGCCCCTGTATTTTATAACTTTAACAGCAATAATGTCTTCTCTAAACATTTTGGAACACCAGAGGGCTGAACTCCCCGATCAAACGGTCACTGGTGTTCTAATTTATCAAATCGCACAACCCGCATATCTGTGTGCTCCAAGAGACCCACCTAGTGGGAAACAAGACCCTAGCTCTTAAAAAACCGTGGGTGGGTTACCACTACCATTCCACATATTCTAATTGTGTAAGGGAGGGTCAGTATCTTGGTGCTCAAAACACTTCCCTTTAGACTCCTGGACTTGGCCCTGGACCCAGACGCCAGATATGCCATCATTCATGCACAGGTTCACACCTTAAGATGGACTATAGTGGGTTTATACCTGCTGCCTCCGGCTTTTTTATTGCTGCTAAATGAGATCAGGGCCAGGATAGCGGAGTTCAATACTGAGAACACCGTTGTCCTGGGTGATTTTAATTTGGTCCCTGACTCGGGCATGGATAGGCTGACGGCCTCCAACCCTCTCTGCTCGGGGCTGACGACCTGGGCGGAGACTTACGGCCTGATGGATGCATGGAGGTGGAGACATCCGCAGTCCTGGGCCTATACTTGCCACTCATACTGGGCGTTTTCTCGAATAGACATAGCTTTTATAGGTGGGCCTGTCCTGGCTAGAGTCACAGACATTAGAATACTACCCAGGGGAATGTTAGATCATGCACCGCTGCTCCTACAACTGGACATCTCTGTTGCTCCTACGCATACACTTTGGAGACTGTCCCGGTTCTGTGTCTCGGACACAGCGGTGGATACACAATTTAGGGAGGCAATGACAGGCTACTGGGCTACTAATGCGGACTCGGCAGCCATATCGACTGTGTGGGAGGCCTTTAAAGCCGTCGCAAAGGGGAAATAACAGACCATTATTGCTAAGATTTGCAGAGAGAGAAAGACAGCCTTAACTAGGGCAGAAAGGGAGGCCAGTATTCAGAAAGCACTGCACGTCAGGTCCCGTGACTCCCAACACTATGCACGACTGCAGTCTATGACTAGTGAGGTTATGTATTTGGGTATACTCCCAAATGACCCTGAGTGGCCGCCAACGTTACGCGGGTGACTGATTGGAGGGAGAAGCTCCAGCTAAGCAGACCTAGCCACCCAGCAATGGCACTAAATACCCTCGTGGAAGACGCCGAGATGATCACACAACATTGGAGCCATGACGTCACTAAGTGCAGCCTGATGAATGGTGCTGGAGGTGTAACGTCGATCCGCATCAGTGCGTCCCCCTGATCCCCCAGGTTGCCTAGGCAAAGAGGGAAGGAGAGGGCCACCAGTGTGGATCACTGCTCCCGGGACTGAGAGTCCCCCAGACAAGGACCTCTAGCCTCAGGCACCCACAGCAGAAACACGGGATCCCGGCAAGCAGAGCACAACCAATTGTAGGGGCAGTATTGACTGAGTACACCTCCCCCGGTTCTCAGTGCCTATATACAATGTCTTTCCCTCCCTACCCACTGTAATTATTTACTAATTCCGCTTTATATATAAATAATGTTGCTTCTGCTCATGAAGATTGGAAAAGTATCCATGAAACGCGTTGAGCTATATAGATGCTATTACGATTTTATTGCCACTAACAATTTTACCTATTCTGATTTTTTTAGAAGCGCAAGAGAAACCCCCTCTGGGACTTTGAATGGGGAGACCAACTCACCAAGAACAAAAGTAACATTTATTGATACATCTTAAAAACCAAACATAGTGGTGGTTCACGTTAGAGACATAGACAAAATTGGAATGAAATAGACATGTGATGAACAAAATGACAGAACATGCACATACAGGGATAACAGAAACCACTAATCTGCATGGCAGCGGCAGAAGATGACCCAACACTATTCAATGATGTTTGATCAGATATCTTCCTCAGGGGTGGGTGGTCAAGATAATTAAAAAACACATCCTCATATACTACTGGATACTGTGGGATCTTCAGAAAGGTTTGCAAATAACCCCTTTTCCACTCCCAAATACAGGGATGTGTGCAAAATCAGCAGCAAAATAGTTGGAAAGATCTGCAGCCAGGTAGAAACGGTGGCTGGGAGAGTTTCTGTATTTCAAGGGTTGAGGGCTGACTAGGCTGACAGTAACATGCATGGATAACAAACTGGACTCGTACCAATGGAGGTTTGGAATCAGGGGGCCGAGTAGCAATAAGCCACAAGGTTCATGGCATCAAGGTCAGTAGCATAGCCAAGTGCCGCATATCAAACCAGGATGAGACCCCAAAGGGAAAAACAGTACGGCTGGTGCACGTCGGACTTTACACATTTGCTTGCCGGTAAACTTAAGATATATTGCCGTGCCTCTCTGTTTTTCCCTTTGGGGTCTCATCCTGCTTTGATATGCGGCACTTGGCTATACGAGGCCAAGATGGCAGCTTCCTTGGCTGAAAATGATAGGAGGGTATACTACCACTTTAAGTTCCTCCATAGAGCCAATACACACCACAAAGACTAACCCAGATACACAGTATCCTCCACGTGACCCTACATGCCCCAGATGCAAGACGGAGATAGGTACATTCTAGCATATGGTCTGGTCCTGCCATAGACTCCAATCATATTGGGAGATGGTAGCCAAAACATTAAGTGACCTATGTAAGACACAGATACCAGTGGACACTTTAGTACATTTACTAAGTCACCTTGAGGAGGTCGAAGGAGACAGATATGTCAAACTCTGCATTACATTCTCTCTATATTATGCTAGAAGGGAAATACTTTTGAGATGGAAGTCGGTGGAGCCACCTACTTATGACTCTTGGAGGCATTCGGTTAACTCAGTATTGCCTCTGTACAGAAACATAGAAACATAGAAAAGTGATGGCAGAAAATGACTGAGTAGTCCATCGAGTCTGCCCCTTTTTATTTATTTTTTTTTTATTTTATTTATTTTTATTTTTTTTTATTTTTTATTTTTTACATTAACCTTGTTGTATGACTATGGATTTATGTTTATCCCAAGCATGTTTGAAGCCATTTACTGTTGACTGTCTCACAACCTCTGTTGGTAGTTTATTCCAATCATCAACCACCCTTTCAGTAAAATAATACTTTCTAAGATTAGTTTTGAACTTCCCCCCAGTTAGTTTGAGGTCCCCGTGTTCTTGATTTTGGTTTCATATTGAAAAGACTGCCCTCCTGAAACTTATTCACCCCCTTGAGGTATTTATAGGTTTCAATCATGTCTCCCCTCTCCCTTCTTTCCTCCAGACTGTACATATTAAGTTCCTGAAGTCGCTCTTGATATGTTTTATCCCCCAGACCTTTCACCATTTTTGTTACCCGTCTCTGAACTTGTTCTATTTTATAAATATCTTTTTGTAAGTGAGGTCTCCAGAACTGGACACCGTATTCTAAGTGAGGTCTCACTAAAGATCTATATAGAGGAAACAGAACCTCCTTCCTCCTGCTGGTGATCCCTCTACTGATACATCCCAGAATTCTATTTGCTTTTCCCGCTGCCTGGTCACTCTGTTTGCTCATTTTGCAATCATCTGAAATAAGCACCCCCAAATCTTTTTCTTCTGTAGTGCTGGCTAACACTGTGCCCCCAATGCTGTACTCTCTAAGTGGATTCTTTTTCCCTAGATGCATTATTTTACATTTAGAAATATTGAACTGCAGTCTCCACTGCTTTGACCAATCTTCCAGCAATGCCAAATCCATGTTCCATGTTACAGACCCCTCCGGGGATATCAACCCTATTACATACCTTTGTATCATCAGCAAAGAGACATACATTGCCCAGCA
Organism: Glandirana rugosa; assembly: GCA_018402905.1. Lineage (NCBI taxonomy): Eukaryota > Metazoa > Chordata > Amphibia > Anura > Ranidae > Glandirana > Glandirana rugosa. Next base: position 12,761 of record BLSH010552742.1, on the reverse strand, counting down.
AACCTTTAGTTATATCACTTACATATAGGTTAAATAGAACAGGACCCAATACAGAGCCTTGTGGTACCCCACTAGTGACTGGTCTCTGTTCTGAGTGAACCCCATTTACAACCACACTCTGGGATCTTTCCTTTAGCCAACTGCATATCCACTGAACCACCCAAGGGTTAAGTCCCAGCTTGTACAACTTTTGTACAGGCTCACGTATGAAAGTAGACAGTGCCCAGGTAAATTCAACAAGGTCTGATCTGGCTGGATAGACGCCTGTGGATAGGCAGAATCATGTGGGCCAAGGTGGAGCGCTTTGCTCCATCCCAGGTCCTGGGAGTATTGCCCTGACGCCCCCCTCCCTCCCCCCCCCCATGTTCATCTTCCTAATTCCAACCTTTATGGTATAACTGCATGATATACGAATATGAGATGGTTGTATGACGGGAATCACAGCTGGACTTATGTTCTGATAATTAAGTTGTATAATGTACCATGGGGGAATGTTTTCCCTACCTGAGCGGATATTTTTGTCACCAACCTGCTATGTACCCAGATGTATAATTTTGAAAATGTGTATTGTAATACTGAATGGCCAATAAAATTTCTGTTAAAAAAATGGGGGGATGTAATGTGAAGGATGTCTGTGATGTAAAGAGGGGTCTATGATGTGAAGGGGGGCTGAGGACACTGATGTACAGGGGAACTGTGATATAAAAAGGGTCTGTGATGTGTTATATTGCAAACATGAGATTTGGACCTCTGCCAGAAAAAAATATTACCAACTGGACCCACATAAAATTTAATTCAAGACCCCTGGCCTATAAGCCAACAATCCATATTGGTTTTTAACCTGCTATGCCAGCAAAGGTCTGGTGGTCCCTGCCTATGACCATACCAGCAGTTAGAGGCTGTACAGTCTCACCCACATATACAAATGACATTTGGAGTAGTAGTTGGAAATTCTGAGGAGATGGAGGCATACTCTTCTATAAATCACATTTAACAGAAAAAAAATGGACAGACTGATGTGTTGATTATTTAAAGTAACATGTTCATGTAATTTAAAAGTTATTTCCAATATTTTACATTAAAATAATCCTACCATGAGGGTCCCCTGCCTCTTTACATTGCCACCCCATCCTAGATCTTCCAGTAGAGAAGTGGCAGTTTCAGCACACGTTATACAGGCATGGTCCACTGCTGTCACCATCGGGAAAGCAACCCTTAGCAATGTCACCCAACCATCACTGTAATGTATGTAGGCAGGAAGTGTCTGTAAAGACCCTCTGGCAGTCTCTTCTATCTACCAGCATCCACCTGTAACTGAAACATGAGCTTTGGATGGACTGACCATATAACACAGGGATATGCAATTAGCGGACCTCCAGATGTTACAGAACTACAAGTCCCATGAGGCATAGCAAGACTCTGACAGTCACACGCATGACACCCAGAGGCAGAGGCATGATGGGACTTGTAGTTTTGCAACAGCTGGAGGTTCCGTTAATTGCATATCCCTGCTATAACAGATTGCTTGGGGTACTTACCTTCAATCTCTGTGCTGATGGGTGGTAAGTGGTTCTAAACCTCTGTCCTGGGCTGCAGCTTCCTGCACTTTGGAACACGCCAGGTTAACACTATAATATATTATATGCAATGTAGCAAATGATTTACAGTTATGTATAGATAGAAATATAGATAACACCTCCAGGTATCCATATATTCCTATCTCATCTGTGCAATCACATAGCAAAAGAAGAATGACAATTGCTGTTCATTTGTTAAGAAATAATCACGGCTTCCTACACACTTGCTGACCTACACGTCCCATATAAGATTTACTACACGGGAGATTGTCCTAGAGGTGTCCATACACATTAATTAGATGATACAGAAAAATATTATTTCTATTATATGACTGGCACAGTGCGGCAGACAAATCTGACCCTAAGTGACACTTTTTGGGTACCAGTGACACCAATACAGTGATCAGTGCTAAAAAAAATTGCACTAATCTCTGTATAAATGATGCTGGCAGGGAAGGGGTTAACATCAGGGACGATCAAAGGGTTAAATGTGTTCCCTGGGAGTGTTTACTAACTGTGTGGGGGATGCTAACACTGGACAAACAAAGAGAGATCACTGTTCCTGATCACTAGGAACAGACAATCTCCATGTTTTCCCCTGTCAAAACGGGGATCCTCCTTGTTTACATAGGTAGATCCTTATTCTGCCTCTCTGTGAAGCGATCGCGGGTGGCCGGCGGACATTGGGGCCACCAGACATATGCATCGGCTGCTCCGCCGTGCAGCGGGCGCACAGACTATCTATTATATGTAACAGCGTAGAGGTGCTTATATGCTAATATTAGGATCCGATATGAGGTGCTTATATACTGTTAGGTTCAAATATTAGGTACTTATATGCTAAAGTTAGGTTTCAATATTAGGAACTTATATGCTAATGTTAGGTTCCAGTATTAGGCACTTATATGGTAATGTTAGGTTCCAGTATTAGGAACTTACAGTGGGGCAAAAAAGTATTTAGTCAGCCACCAATTGTGCAAGTTCTCCCACTTAATAAGATGAGAGAGGCCGGTAATTTTTATCATAGGGACACTTCAACTATGAGAGACAGAATGAGAAAAAAAATCCAGAAAATCACATTGATTTTTAAAGAATTTATTTGCAAATTATGGTGGAAAATAAGTATTTGGTCAATAACAAAAGTTCATCTCAATACTTTGTTATATACCCTTTGTTGGCAATGACAGAGGTCAAACGTTTTCAGTAAGTCTCCACAAGGTTTTTACACACTGTTGCTGGTAGTTTGGCCCATTCCTCCATGCAGATCTCCTCTAGAGCAGGGTTTCTCAACCCGTGGTACGCGTACCCCTGGTGGTACGTGCACCAAGGGCGGGGGGTACGCGCAGTGCTGTGTCTCACACCAACAAAAGCCCCCTTGACCTGTCCTCTCAAGTCCTGCCTCGCGCGCATGGGAGGACTGACCACTCAGGCACTACCCGGGGGCCCCATGAGAGGCTCCCGGAAAGACAGAACGGGGTGAATGCAGTAAGCAGGCTGGTCCTGTGAGGAGAGCGAGAGCACGGGGAGGAGGAGGAGGACACTTCCCGGACTGGTGAGAGAATGCAGGGGTTATCATCAGTTCAGCAGCACGGCCGACAACTAGGCTGCATTAGTAACATTCTTTATTCATGCTGCTTGTGTCAGTGAGACCAGCATTGCTGAAGCCTTGCATCGCATGCCGCCTCTTATCCTGAAGACAAGTATGGGACGGGAGACTGTAAACATGGGTGTGTGTGTCTATGTGTGTGTGTCTATGTGTGTGTGTCTATGTATGTGTGTGTGTCTATGTATGTGTGTGTGTGTCTATGTATGTGTGTGTGTCTATGTATGTGTGTGTCTATGTATGTGTGTGTGTCTATGTATGTTTGTGTGTCTATGTATGTTTGTGTGTGTCTATGTATGTGTGTGTGTCTATGTATGTTTGTGTGTGTGTCTATGTATGTGTGTGTGTCTATGTATGTGTGTGTGTCTATGTATGTTTGTGTGTGTGTCTATGTATGTGTGTGTGTCTATGTATGTGTGTGTCTATGTATGTTTGTGTGTGTGTCTATGTATGTGTGTGTCTATGTATGTGTGTGTGTGTGTGTGTGTGTGTGTGTGTGTGTGTCTATGTATGTGTGTGTGTCTATGTATGTGTGTGTGTCTATGTATATGTGTGTCTATGTATGTTTGTGTGTGTGTGTCTATGTATGTGTGTGTGTCTATGTATATGTGTGTCTATGTATGTTTGTGTGTGTGTGTCTATGTATGTGTGTGTGTCTATGTATGTGTGTGTGTGTGTGTCTATGTATGTGTGTGTGTGTCTATGTATGTGTGTGTGTGTGTCTATGTATGTGTGTATGTATGTGTGTCTATGTATGTGTGTGTGTCTATGTATGTGTGTGTGTGTCTATGTATGTGTGTGTGTGTGTCTATGTATGTGTGTGTGTCTATGTATGTGTGTGTCTATGTATGTTTGTGTGTGTGTCTATGTATGTGTGTGTCTATGTATGTGTGTGTGTGTGTGTGTGTGTCTATGTGTGTGTGTCTATGTGTGTGTGTGTGTGTCTATGTATGTGTGTGTGTCTATGTGTGTGTGTGTGTGTGTGTGTGTGTGTCTATGTATGTGTGTGTGTGTGTGTCTATGTATGTGTGTGTGTCTATGTATGTGTGTGTGTCTATGTATATGTGTGTCTATGTATGTTTGTGTGTGTGTCTATGTATGTGTGTGTGTCTATGTATGTGTGTGTGTGTGTGTCTATGTATGTGTGTGTGTGTGTGTCTATGTATGTGTGTGTGTCTATGTATGTGTGTGTGTCTATGTATATGTGTGTCTATGTATGTTTGTGTGTGTGTGTCTATGTATGTGTGTGTGTCTATGTATGTGTGTGTGTGTGTGTCTATGTATGTGTGTGTGTGTCTATGTATGTGTGTGTGTGTGTCTATGTATGTGTGTATGTATGTGTGTCTATGTATGTGTGTGTGTCTATGTATGTGTGTGTGTGTCTATGTATGTGTGTGTGTGTGTCTATGTATGCGTGTGTGTCTATGTGTGTGTGTGTGTGTGTGTGTGTGTGTCTATGTGTGTGTGTGTCTATGTATGTGTGTGTTGTGTGTATGTATCTGTGTGTA
>BLSH010552741.1:873343-892374 GCA_018402905.1 Glandirana rugosa | reverse complement strand
GGGGGGGGGGGGGGGGGGGTTGGTGTAAATTTATCCTATGTTGAAATATTCTGTTACCGTTGTGACCGCCATCTAATGGACTTTATTATTATTGTAGGGTGACCATCTAAAACCATAAGGGCACTTTCACACTTTTTTGGGGCGTTTTTTCAGACCCCTTTGCACTAAAAATTGCACCCTTATAGCGCTTGAAAAACACCCTCCCCCATCCACCCCAGTGTGAAAGCCTGAGTGCTTTCACTCTGGGGCGGTACGCTTGCAGGGGTTACAAAAAGTCCTGCAAGCCGCATCTTTCAGGCAGTGCGCTGAGCGGTGTATACAGCGCTCCTTCACCGCCCTGCCATTGAAATCAATGGCAAACGCTTCCGAAGCGGCTGCACACTGCCTCGGAAGCGCAAAAGCACTTTTAACCCTTTTTTAACCTGTTGTGGGGGGTTAAAACAACCCCCCTCCCGCCTGCATAGCCATGCTATAGCACCCCTATAACAGCGGAAAAGCCCCTCTGAAAGTAGCGATGCTTTACCGCTAACGCCCCCCCCCCCCGCTCCAGTGTGAAAGGGCCCTTATACTGTAAAAGGCTATACATAGGAATTACTTTGTCAAGATGGATTTTTTCTATGGCCCACATCTACTGAAGGGATACAGGTGATATCTCTCAAGAGGTATCTAAATTTTGGGTTACAGCTTAATCCTTTTGACTATTATCAAGCATGATATTCTAAGGCCACTTTCACACTGGGGCGGGCAGGCAGCAGCAGTAAAGCGCTGCTAGTTTTAGCGGCGCCTTACCGCTGTTATAGCGGCGCTTTTGCGCCGCTATTCGGGCATCAGTAGGGCGCTTTTAACCACCAAGGGGTTAAAAAGGGGTTATAAGCGCCAGCGTGTCGCGCTTCAGAGGCGGTGTAGAGCCGCTTCAGAAGCGCTTGCCTTTGATTTCAATGGCAGGGGAGGTGGAGGAGCGGTGTAAACACCGCTCACCGCACTGCCCCAAAGATGCTGCTTGCAGGACATCTTGTAACGTCCTGCAAGTGCACCGCCCCCGTGTGAGAGCATTCGGGCTTTCACACTGGGGTGGATGGGGGGATGTTTTTCAGGCGCTTTACAGGCGCTATTGTTAGCGCAAAAGCGCCTGAAAACGCCCCAGTGTGAAAGTGGCCTAAGGTGCGAATTGCTTGTCTTTACGCTTCTGCAATTTCTTTCTTTGTTGAAATACATGTCTGTACATGAAAACTTATTTTTTATATGCTTTTTTATGCCTAGTACAATTTGTTTCCTGCCTGCATGTAAGGAGGTTGGAAAGGTTCTAGTTAGCTGCTGGCTGGCAGGGGGGGAAAATGTTAATTTTATGTCACGGTCTTTTCACTTGGTGGGCTGCTGCTGGGCTCTGTACTCCCTTTCCTGTGCACATAAAGGAGGGAGCTGTGCTCAGAGTTCCAGCCACATGGGAGCAAGGACAGGTTGACAGCTGCTATGTAACCCGATTATCCATCACACCACCAGCCCATAGGGACTCTGCTTGTCCTTGCTTCAGCTACCTTCTCATCCTGACTGTCTTCAATGGAGATTTCCTGCCTGAGGAACCTACCAACATACCTGGTGCTGCTGAGACCTGTAGTCCCACAACACACAGCCTGCTGCATGGGAAGAAAAGACACAGACTGTCAGCAAGATGTGGGAGAATGCTTCTGTTCCTGATTCCAGCAAAACTGCTACAAACTTGTGTCCTGGAGCCTTCCACATATAAGGGGATTGCTGGGATTGCAGTCCTCCCAGAAGATGTCAGCAATGGCCTCTTTCCTAAGCAGGTATGCCAGGGGCAGAAACGTGCCTGTAGGTAGGGACTAGGGTAATAGGAAAAGACTGCACTTATTGTTGAACTGTTATCTTGTGTTCCTCATCATGCGCCACTATTCCAGTAAAGATTTGAAACGTTGTCATGCCTGGTCTGAAGTTACTTAAAGGGGTGCATGGTGGAAATGGCGTATAGATGATCAGGGCTGTAATGGTGAGGACAAGCCATTACTAGGAAAAACAAGCAGAAGGGAAGGATAATATGATAGCCAGACATCGGGAGAGCGGTACTGGCAGGGGGAGTGGCTCAGAGCCTACCTCCTGAGCGGCCAGTGATCCAGCAACTGAGACCAGGCCCACGTGGCGGAGACCCTAGGGACCTAGCCGTGTGGTACAGAAGAGTTGATTAAGTGCACGCATGGGGTCCGCACTGGTCCCTGGTGGGATCTGCTCTGCCACTGGGAGATGGGTGGCAAAGTCTAGCTGGATTGCTGAAGCGAGACGCTGCAATGTGGTATCTCCTTCAAAATGTCACATCTTGAAGAGGTGTATTTATTGTGGGACCGGGAGGCACCTGCAAACGGCAAAGAGAGCGAAAGGCCCCGTGTGCACCGGGTGAGTCGGCCCCGCCCACATGCATGATCCTCAACTGGTCCTGAAGAAGTGGTTGAGAAACGCATTGACTTGAGGGGATCCACCTAGAGTTGCCACCTCATCCCTTTAAACCCGAACACATATGAATTACACAGGTTGTTCTGAGGCCAATTTAATGCAGATGAGGCACCAAGTGAGTTTAATTACCACCTTAATCAGCCACAGGACAACCTGTGTAATTAATATGTGTTCGGTTTTAAAGGGATGAGGTGGCAACCCTAGATCCACCATCACAATTAACCATGTGTTAATTAATCACTATACTTAGGCCTATATTGTGTAAGTTATGTTGTGCTGCAGGGTAGCTGACATACAATTTTTAGAGTCCTATGACTCATTTCTGGACTTTAAATATGATGAAATGATAGGATATTGTTTCTATATGTGTGTGTTCTCATTTTGTAGCAGGCTGACCAAGCTATTATTTATTTTTTTTTTTTTTAGAATAAGGCCTCATACACACAGACTTTTTTGACGCCGGCGTTTTCTGCCGTTTTTTGCAGCTCTCCATGTTAGTCAATGGCCACATAAAAACGTCGGCGTTTTTGAGCTGTAGATGGCGTCGGCGTTAGTGAGCTGAAAGTAGAACCCACAGCCATCGCGTTCTGAGGCTGTAACGTTTTGGCATTTTTTGATGCCAACGCCGCAAAATGGCAACAAACGCCACCTAATATTGTACCAGCGCTTTCCGGCGTTTTTTGACGCCAACGTTTTTAGGTTGAAAAATAGCAGAGGGATGATTTTTTTTAAAAACGCCTATTGACGCCGACGCTCACTAATGCTCACTAACGCCGATGCATAACGCCGAAAAATGCCGATTTTTTTTCCTTGACGTCGGGCCCGACGTTTTGTTTATTTTGAAGATACGCCCGTGTGTATGAGGCCTTATAGTCACATCTGGTTGAAAAAAGACACACGTCCATCTAGTTCAACCAATTGAAGAAGGAAGCCAAGATTCAGCAATACCAATTAAATCATAGTTCTCTTCATGCACCAGAGCTTCAAACCCAACTATTTTGCTTGGCAGACTCCTGGCACGGGTGAACAAACACTTTAAATCATTGTCACATTTTGCACATGTATTTTGCATATTTTTTATTGTAGTACAAATAATACGATTTCCATTGGTTGTTTGTGACATGGGAACCTCCTTATCACCAGCCATAGCCTTCCCCCATCTTTCCCCATTCCACCCACCAATAGGGACTGACCCCATGTCTGCCCAATTATAATCTAATCTTCCTTCCTCCCTCAATCCTAGTTTAAATACTCCTCCAGACTTCCCATAATCCTCTCCCCCAGCACAGTAGACCCCCTTCCATTTAGGTGCAAACCATTTTTAGCATCATAGGCATGTGCATATAGGGTGGTAGGTGTGCCTGGGCTCTTGGCTACCTGGCTGCAGAGAAAGGGACGGGGCAACCTTTGTCCTTAGTCCCTTTCTCTGTCTCAAAAGTGAGACATCAGGGGTCTGTTTATACCCCTGATATTTCACCAAAGCCCCCTCCAGCAGGGCTCCTAAATGAAATGGTAAAAAAAAAATATATATAATATTGTAAAAAATAAAAAAACAAAATTGTACAAAAAGAAATAAAAATAAACTACTGACACCGATCGTTGCCCTTCTGACATATATACACACACACTCATGTTTGTTTGCTCTTTGTGGTGCGCACCCTAATGCTTAGGCTGCGCACACCTATGTTTAGCATATAGGTTGTACCCCAATGAAAAGTCACCCCAATGCTCTAGAAACCCATTCAGTTCTCTAATTTACCCCTGCCGTTCCTGTGTTGGCCATTCCAGGGAATATCACCTCGGAGGTCCTTCCCTTCAAATTGCAGCCTAGTTCCTCAACCACTTCCTGACCGCGTACTGTATATGTACAGCGGCAGCGTGGAGCTGTCTCACGACTCGCCGTATATAAGCGGCGATCCGCGCATGCTCAGTTAGCGTGCGGGAGCGCACCACCGGCGGCGCACTCTCGTGCCTGCCGGACTCTGGAGGAGTGTGGCCGCGGCTCAGGCGGACCCAATGTCCGCGGGCGAGCTGCAATGACCTGCCAGAGGGAAAGAACGGGGAACCGCCAATGTAAACACGGCGGTTCCCCGCTTTGTCAGTGGGCATGTAACATATCTACTGATCCCTGTCACTGGGATCAGTTAGATCTCTGGTGCCCCTGGTAGCCCAGCCCCCTCACAGTTAGAATGCGCCTAAGGATCACCCCCTGCAGGTTAACCCCTTCACTTCCAATTCATTTATACAGTAATCAGTGGATATTTAAATTTCTGATCGCTGTATAAATGTCTTTGGTCCCAAAAAAGTGTCAAAAATGTCCGCTGCAATATCGCAGTCCTGATACAAATCGCAGATCGCCGCCATTACTAGTAAAAAAAAAAAATTGTAAAAGCGCCAGAAATGAATTTTCATGGTTTGTAAACCCGGCAACTTTTTGCGCAAACCAATCAATAAACGCCGATTGCGATTTTTTTTTACCAAAAATCAATGGCAAGCGCTTCCAAAGCGGCTGCACACCGCCTCAGAAGCGCGACGGCACAAAACTGATGAATAAATTCGTTTTTTTATATTTTTTCATGGATTTGTATTTTAGCAAAAAGTAAAAAATATAGTTTTTTTGCAAAATCGTCGCTCTTTTTTGTTTGTAGCGGTGATCAGAAATGACGCAGAGGTGATCAAATACCACCAAAAGAAAGCTCTATTTGTGGGGAAAAAAGGACGCAAATTTCGTTTGGGTACAACATCGCACGACCGCGCAATTATCAGTTAAAGCAACGCAGTGCCGAATCGCAAAAAGTGCTGTGGTCCTACAGTGGGAAATCCTTCCAGGGTCGAAGTGGTTAAATAGATTTTTTAAGAATCCTCCACCTTCCATGTGTTCTGTCATTGTTTCCAACTTGGACCTAGACAGATGGGTCATGCCCAGCCCCTCCCAGTTATCAACCCGGTCCACCACTTGCTGAACCCTGAAACCAGGGAGACAGCCGACCATTCGGTTGAGGCGATCCTGGTTACAAATTAATTCATCAGTCCTTCTAATTATAGAATCCCCTATTAGCACCAACTGTCTAGGCCTACCTGTACTACCCCCACCATCCCTACTACATGGGCTGCTCTCCAAGATGTTATGGGTAGCAGTGACATCTAGGGCTGCTATCTCTGAGCTTGCCACCCCCACATCTTCACATAACTTGGCAAATCTGTTTGGGGTTCAAACCCAGGGCTGACCTTCATTTTTTGTGAGCAAATCCTCTGGGGTTAGTTCTTTTTGGCCATCAGAGACTAGACAATATATTGCCCAGTCTCTAATAGTTCAGTAGGAAGTGTAATGCTCAGTCATGGTGGCTCCGTAGATCTATATTTTCCAGTCTCTGGTGATCAAGTTAGGAGTTATATTGGGAAAACATGGTGTCCCATTAGAAAGCATACTGCCCAGTCTCCCCAGTCATGGTGGCCCATTAGAAGTATATTGCCCAGTCCCTAGTGGCCCAATAGAATTATATTGTCCAATGGAAAGCTGTATTGCCCAATCTCTGGTGGTCAAGTAGGAAGTATATTGCCCAGCCGTAGTGGTCATGGTGGCCCATTAGAAGTATATTGCCCAGACTTTAGTGGCCCAATAGAACTATATTGCCCAGTGGAAGCTGTATTGCCCAATCTCTGGTGGTCAAGTAGGAAGTATATTGCCCAGCCTTAGTGGTCATGGTGGCCCATTATTGCCCAGTCCCTAGTGGCCCAAGAGAACTATATTGCCCAGTGGAAGCTGTATTGCCCAATCTCTGGTGGTCAAGTAGGAAGTATATTGCCCAGCCTTAGTGGTCATGGTGGCCCATTATTGCCCAGTCCCTAGTGGCCCAAGAGAACTATATTGTCCAGTGGAAGCTGTATTGCCCAATCTCTGGTGGTCAAGTAGGAAGTATATTGCCCAGCCGTAGTGGTCATGGTGGCTCATTAGAAATATATTGCCCTGACTTTAGTGGCCCAGTAGAACTATATTGCCCAGTGGAAACTGTATTGCCCAATCTCTGGTGGTCAAGTAGGAAGTATATTGCCCAGCCATAGTGTTCCAATAGGAAGTATATTCCCAATGACCCAGTAGAAAGCCACTGGTGCTCTAATGAAGAGTCCACTACCCAGTCCTTGAACAATTTGCTTGTGCAACATAAATCAGACAAATTTTAGGCAATTATATTTTATTAGATCATACTGATGCCACTTGACTAGCAAGTATATATGAATGCCAGCATTTCAACAACAGCTCACAAAGTATAGAAAGGTTTAGAAGTTACATTATGTACACAACTTGTTCTAAGCAGTCCCAGCCTGTAAGAACATCTTCCATACACACGTCACAGTCCACCACTGCGATGTCCACCAACTGAAGATAGAAGATGGTTCTCCATGGAGTCACGTGGTAATTAAAAGAATAAAAATTCCAAATATTGAAAATGCAGCATGTATGGACAACGCAGTTACTTTAAATTTATACATTGCTTTATGTCAATATAAAGCAGATGATTTTTTTTTAAATGGTCAGTCCAGGAAAAGTCATATTTGTGGTATTAGTAGGCGCAGATGACTTAATTTACTTATCGTCTTCCAGTATCACTTGGGAATGCAGTTGGTTAGATCTTCACACCAGAAATGCTGATGGTCATTGTTCCCCCTGTTGCAGCCAGAGGCATCTTATTCATTTGATGTATTCTCCACAATGTAGGAAGAAACATAAAAACCTATAGCTGACCATAGACTGGTTGAATGCAAAATTTGACAGGCTGTTTGTACCCAAGTTGACCAATTGACCAACTTGCATACATTGAGCTTGTCCATACCTGGTTCAAATCTCGGCATGTCCCTGCTGAACCGGCCGAGATTCGAACCATGTAGGAGCAGGCTAAATGCGCCCAAGTTGATTGATCAACTTGGGTACAACCAGCATGTTGGATTTTACATGTGAATATTGCTAGCGACTATTATTGGGGGGGGCATTCATACCGGGAGAACACAATGGCTCTGTTGGAGGGAGTCCCCCATCAACACTGACTGCTAATGGGGGAATTGAGCAATTTTTTTCCCTGCAATCAAGAAAATTGCTCCATCTATGGCTGGCTTAAGGAGGAGAGTGATTTCTTTTTAAATGGTTGTAGCAAAGGGGCTGAACTGGGAACATGGGTGCAAAAATGTCACCCCCAGAGTCCCCAGAACTCGCAACTGGAAGCAACTTTTATTCAACTGACGTTTACCAAAAGATTAAATATCATCTTTTCATGTACTGAGTCTTTAAGATGTTTCGTCTCCTGAATAACAGGATCATTACATTGCTCTAAAAGTGTCTTCAGTTAAAAGAAATGTCAGATATGGACATCCCCTTTAAAGCATATCTAAAGCTAAAACATATTTCTTCATTTTGGATAGGGAGTAGGGAATAGGCACATGCAATTTGTTTTGTTCCGAATTCATTTTTTAACAAATTTTTCAAAGTTCGGGAGTTCAGGCGAATCCCAATTTCCGAATTTTTGTTTTTTTTATTCGAAAATTTGGTAATCAGAAAGTTGGAAAATCCGAAATGCGGTAATTCGGAAATTTGGTAATCGGAAAAGCCGAAAATCCGAAATTCGGAAATCTGAAAATTTGAAAATCGGAATAACTAACTAATAATAACTTAACTCATTTTACTAACTATTAAATTGTAGGTATTGGAATTACCTTGAAAATTTGGCTGTTAGTGATAAATTTCATATTTAAGTTCACTAACAGCCAAATTTGAAAGGAAATTCCAATACCTGTAATTTTATAGTTATTTATTAGTTAGCTATTATTTCAAATGTTCTTTCTTATTTTTGAATGTCCGTCTTTTCGAATTTCAGCATTTTCAAATTCCAAAGTACTGAATTCGCAAATTTCCGATGTTCGAAATTCCGAATTTTTCGAATTCCTGAATTTCCAAAAAAAATAAAAAAACGAATGGAACAAAAACAAACAAATTTTTCGGCCATGCAAGTCTAGTAGGGAACGGTATGAACCCTTGATGAGTTTTTATTTTTGTTCTCTGTACCTCATTAGGGAGATTTTTCTTCACTTCGGTCTTGTAAACAAAAAAAAACCCCTATTAGACAGTTGTCCCCATGGAGGATTTCCTATCATCGCTGGTGACAACCCAAAACTTTAGAAAAAAATACTTGGCTTTAGATACACTTAAAAAACATGTTGACGTACAGCAGCAAAAAACCTGCACTGTTTATTACAAATATCCGGGTGAAGGAGAATAGACCAGTGCTATTTGCATCCACTTCAATTTCATTTCCTAATTACGGATCCAAAAACCGCAGTAGATCATCAAATGTCTTCATATTGCCATCGTTTTTACAACTAACTTTAAAGGAGGAGATTGGCCCTCATAGATCCTATTAATATTGAAATAATGCCTTCAAATTTCTCTGTGAAGATTCTCATTTCTCCAGCTCATGGTAACTCTAGTAGTAGTTTGTCAACTTTACTTTTTCTGTAATGTTGAGAAATTTTTGTAGCCTATCCAAGCCACTTCTTCAGTTCTAATGAGTGATTGAAACATACCCATGCATTGGAGAGACAACAAAGAATGGTCCAACAAAGGAGGACCAATTCTACAGTTCAAGACTAGTAAGGAGCTTGGATTCAATCCAAACCCAAGTTTGTCCAAAGTTTGTCCAAACCCATAAGTTAGCTGCCATTAACTGGCCAATGAGCTGTGGAATGGTGCCCACAGCTGACATTCACAAAGGAACGGGGTGGCATCATTGACCTAACATGACCATATTAAGCCAATGGCAGTTTGTCAATATTAATAATGTCATGAGCATCCCTGTTTATTTTGTGTATGTCAGTTGCTGGGCAAGGATTTCTCCACCTGCAGCTCATTGTCCAAGCAATGACAGCTGGTTTTGAATTGAAGCCAGCTCTGGCCAAATCCCAAGCTCATCCTAGGTTAAGACTCAACTTTTCCGCAACCTTAGGGAAAAAAGAGAGAGTAAGGTGCACATTTTGGACAAAGAGGACAACTGGTTCACGAGAGTCAAAGAGGTCATCTACATCAAACTGAGACAACCATCCCTGAACAAGGGTTGGTGCATTCCTTTCTATCTGTCTTCCACATATAATCAATTTTAACATCTCTATACCAGCAATTTGATGACAATTCACAACTTCAGCCATGCGACTAGAACCTAGGCAGACACCAAAGATGGGATTATGAAACTACAACATGGTGGTTCCAGGACTTTCACACGTTCCATCCTGTTCTTGGACAGTCAACATCTACACACTCCATGGTGAGTCTGTGCTACCTTTATGGGTATATTGCTGGGGTATGTTCCAGACACTCATTAGAACCGGGAAACTGGCTTGGAGAAGCTATGAAACATCTTCAACATTAGAGAATAAGTCCAGTTGGATGTGGCTAACTACTACTAACTTTCATATGTCAGAGCCATATTTGGTGAATTGCTCCAACAAGAAACATAGACTTCACTTTTTTTCATAAAACAAGTAGAGAAAATCAAACTCTTTAGCGATGACTTTCGACATTTAAATGTCCTTCCACCTACAGCACATCTGAAAGGCTTATATGTTACCGTTCAGACTATCATATGTAAATGCGCACAATGATGATTTCAAAATGTCCCACCAGCGGTGCTATGGATGAGAAGAACAAATTAATTTTATATTAGATGGAGGATTTCGAAACGGAATGAATCTGTCAATCATCTCTTGGTCTCTTTCACAGTGATTTCTTGGCGCTGGCCTTAAGCTTGCGGTTTCTAATCTGGCGCAGACGTAGAATGAGCTCTTTGGGTAATTTCCCTCCTTTGGCCAGCAGTTCCTTCAAACGTTGTTTGGGCGTCTTGGAGATGTAGAAATCGCAGATGGTGGGTCGGTCTTCATAAGAGACGTGACACGACTTAGTAGACGAGTGATAGCCCTCAGCCTTCGCGGTGACCTCATAGTCTCCTGGATTGAGAAGCCTCCAGTAGTCTCCATCAACAGCTGAAGAAAGAGAAACAGACTTTTTTTAAACCTTACTCCAGGTCAAACCAGGTGGACTACAGAACTACATGCCCTCTGTGTGTCAGCACAGTGTCCTTTAGCTCCTATTAGGTTCTGAAGGATGCAAATTGACCAAAACAGCACAGATCTGCTTTTGTGCTTGGCATCACCAGAATACTGCAGAAGAATACAAGAGGACTAGCAGGATCACCAAGTATTTGCTCATATTTATCAGGCTTATATAAAATAAAGATAAATACTTAAGAGTTATGGGCTCCCTGACATTTCTGGGAGTGTGGTTCTCCTGGTCCAAACTGTGCTCAGGGGTGCTCACTACAATAGGTGATGTAAAAGTTGGAGGGAGGAACCCTGAGTGGGATCAATGCTTCTGGATGTCTCAAATTTTTGGGAGTCTTGAGTCAGCCATATTTGTTTTCGGTTGCCATTGTCACAGGTGCTTTCTACACCGCTTACCTGTGCGGATGTCATGGTTGAGTCCATCTACCACTATGACGGCTTCGAGAACACCTTTGCCTGTGTCCTTGTCCCGGACCACGCCTTTAATCCCCCGATGGACCTACAAATAGAGAAAATCCCTCTTATACTTGGATGCTTTGTACAGAACAGCAACCTATTGTTTAAAGCTAAATCCAGGGCATATCAATTAGCATATGGAACATGAATAAGCTTGCTTTCTAAAGAATTTGTAATTCCATTTAGCTGGTCATGTGATCTAGGCTCCTCTTCCAGACAGCACAGCCTGGAGTTTGAATTGACTTTTTCCACTTCAATTACCACTTGAGTCCCTGAGCCTGTTCCTCACTACAAACCACTTGAGA
This sequence comes from Glandirana rugosa, assembly GCA_018402905.1. Taxonomy (NCBI): domain Eukaryota; kingdom Metazoa; phylum Chordata; class Amphibia; order Anura; family Ranidae; genus Glandirana; species Glandirana rugosa. The sequence continues at coordinate 881,050 of BLSH010552741.1, read as the reverse complement.
TCCAAAACATTTATTTTTTTCATTTCATAGGTGTCTTGATTCTGGACCTTACACCTTTTGGATTTGTAGGTTACCCTAACACAGTGTTTCTCAATTCCAGTCCTCAAAGCGCAGCTACAGGTCAGGTTTTCAGGCTCTCCATTATTTTGCATATGTGATTTGATCAGTTTCACTGCCTTAGTAATTACCATAGCCGTTTCTGAGGGAAATCCTGAAAACACGACCTGTTGGTGCACCTTGAGGACTGGAGTTGAAAAACATTGTCCTAACATACCATACACTTTTTTTGGGATATATAGGACTTTGATCAGTTGTGGGCATATAAATAGAGATAAAGAGATATAATGTAGCATTGTTTATAAACATTGATCAGACAGGAGATAGAGAGACACAAAGCGACATTGTTTATAAAGTTCGTTCAGACAGGAGATAGAGAGATACAACATAGCATTGTTTATAAACATCGTTCAGACTGGAGATAGAGAGATACAACGTAGCATTGTTTATAAACATCGTTCAGACTGGAGATAGAGAGATGCAACGTAGCATTGTTTATAAACATCGTTCAGACTGGAGATAGAGAGATACAACGTAGCATTGTTTATAAACATTGTTCAGACTGGAGATAGAGAGATACAACATAGCATTGTTTATAAACATTCATCAGATGGGAGATACAGCAGATACAAAGTAACATTGTTACTTTTGTATTTAGTCTGTTTCATTCATGTACAGCACTGGCAGTCAGCTGGAAAACTTTCAGGGGGCCTGAGGTACAGACCCCCAGATTTTTATAGAGCCGCTAATAGCAGCGCATTTTTGCACCTCAACATCCCACAATTACGGTCCTGCTAAATTTCTTGCAGTGTATCGCAATGCAAAGAAGTTGAAGTACAATAACCCCCAGTATTGATGTCAGTAAGTGCAATATCAACCCCCAGCATTAGTGTCAGTACTAATAACATTAACACAAATTGGTGGTCATTTGCAGTGAAATTTAACTCCACCCATCCGGCATTGATAGTCAGTGGCAGTAACAGGTAAACCTCCCGCTCCACAAGTCAATCCCCCCCCCCCCACATTAGTGGTCATGCCAGTAAAAGTTAATACCCGCCCCTTTTTGATGGGTCCATGACCTCAAAAGGGGGCGGGGTCCCTCGGGTGATGTCACTGCATGGTCAAGCCCCATGGTTATATAAGAACTGTCAGAAACCGGAGCTGACAGGACGGCGGGAGCGTTTTTCTTTTTTTATTGGGTCGGCGGTGGTGACGGTCATCATGGTTGACGTTGGAGCTACCATGGGGGACATTATTCATTTTTAATAAAGGACTCCTGTTTTTCTTGCACTACACTTTTTTTTGGGTAAATGGGTAGGGATACCATGTGCCCTATAATCATTCACATGGGGGGGGGCAGGAATCTTGGGGCTGCCTTCCTTAAAGGGAGCTTCCAGATTCCAATAAGCCTCCTGCCCGCACACCCCCACAACCACAGCCTAGGGTTGTAGGGAAGATGCCCTTGTCTCCTTGGCATCAACATGGGGACAAGGTGCTTTGGGGTGGGGGGGGGCAGACCCCCCTGCCCCAAAGCAACTCCCATGTTGAGGGCATGTGGCTTGGTATGGTTCAGGAGGGGGGGAACCCATGTCGTTTATTTTTTATATTTTCTGAAAGTCGGATCAAAATCAGATCCCCCTCATTAAAGTCGCATTGGAGTCGGATCAATGTCGATTTGAAGTTGCAGGGCAAAGTCGGATCAACAGTTGCACGGCTTTCATGACGCACCAGTGTGAACCTCGTCCTATCTGTAAAATTCATAGCTTGAATGGGGGTGTGCCAGACCAACCTGTTCCATATAGATGAGCAGGGATTCCTTGTTATTTTCCCACTCTGCCGGAAGCTCCACCTCGTGAGGGAACTTATCGCAGGACAACTCCACTGTCACCTCAAAGCAGTTGGTGTGAAGGTAACTGAAATCATTCATACCTGGAGGGTGCAGAAGGGAAGACAATTTGGACATGAAAGTGGTACTGGAGGTAAAATCAGAGCTCATATACTATATAAAGTGAAAGTAGACTAGAGAGAGGAGATATTATATCTACTACCTTAGAGTTTTGGGTGCAGGCATGGTTGGAACCCCTCATAATGGGCACAACAGGTGCACACACCCTGAAATCTGCACAGGGATGGTGGGAACCCCTCATAATGGGCACACAAAGTGTACAGACCCGGGGACTAAGCACAGGGATATTGGGAACCCCTCATAATGGGCACAGCAGGTGTACACACCCAGTAATTCAGCTCAAGGATGATGGTAACCCCTCATAATGGGCACAGCGGGTGTACAGACTCAGGAATTCAGCTCAGGGATGGTGGGAACCCCTCAAAATGGGCACAGCAGGTGTACAGACATGGGAACTAAGCACAGGGATGGTGGGAACCCTTCATAATGGGCACAGCAGGTGTACACACCCAGTAATTCAGTTCAAGGATGGTGGTAACCAAGCATAATGGGCACGACAGGTGTACAGACCAAGGAATTCAGCTCAGGGATGGCGGGGACCCCTCAAAATAGGCACAGTAGGTGTACATACCTAAGAACTCAGCACAGGGATTGTGGGAACCTCTCATAATGGGCACAGCAGGTGTACAGACCCAGGAACTAAGCACAGGTATGGTGGGAACCCCTCATAATGGGCACAGCAAGTGTGCAGACCAATGAACTCAGCACAGGTATGGTGGGAACCCCTCATAATGGGCACAGCAAGTGTGCAGACCAATGAACTCAGCACAGGGATGGTGGGAACCACTCATAATGGGCACAGCAGGTGTACTGTACAGACCCAGGAACTCAGCACAGGGATGATGGGAACCCCTCAAAGAGATGTCCTTTCCCTCCTAGTCTTTGCCTAGAGAGGCGAAAGTGGTGGAAGGTCCCTTGCCTCCTGGGCCTGTTGTCTGGGGAGGATGGGAGTTGGTCTGCTGCCTGGGGAGGGTATAGTTACTGGGAGGTCTGGGTCATGCCCATGCCTCTCTGGCCCCTTTACCGGGGAGGAAGTGGAAAAAGAGCCTGCTTAATCAACTGCCCATTTGGCTTATTGGTCCACAACTGACCTGTGAGAGGGGATGAAGATACCTAAAACTACCAAATCTGCCCTAGCCTGTGGCAGAGGTTAAAAATTCTACTGAGCGGAGGAGATTTTTGCTGCTGTTTTTGGGTATCCTGTACCTCTGACTCTCTCTGTGATGGACAAGGAGTCAATAAACTAAGCAAAAACAAGTGAAAGTCTGTTTGTCTGTTGCCTTCAATGAGTTAGAGAGTGTCTGGAGGCAGCTATAGGCCAAAACACCAGCAGAAAGGTCAAGAGGACCCGTCATTGTTACAGAAGTAAGCCTTCTTTTTGATATGGCAGGTTCTCTTTAATAACATGGTAATGGGAAAGCTCACAGCTCATTTTGTACTCACTTCCGGCCACGGTGTGCCAGTTTGCCCCGTTGATGATGTTGCCAACTCTGATGAAGTTATCATAGTGACAGATGCGGCGGTTGTCATCCGCCATGATGCGATGGCTGGTAGCATAGGCTGTGGACAACCAGCGAAACATGGAGTCATCTGGGGTCGGGGTCAGCTCCTTGGCCATCCAATAAGAACGAGCCATGTCAAAGGGGTAGGAGACCACCAGTTCTCCTCCATGGAAGTTGGCGCTGAGGACGAAGGGGATTTTCTGCATCCAGTCAATGATGGCGCGAGTCTCTGGGGCCACCTGGGAATTCATAAATCACAAACTAAGGACAGCAGATATTTCCCAGCATGCACTCATGACTTTTCATTGGCTCTATCATGTAGAAAGAGAAAAAGCACTGAATTCCTCGAGGAGGCAGGTAGAAATAGGTGAACAAGCTCATGGTGTCTTGCACCCAAGCAGAAAATGGAAAAGTATGATGGAGAGCTGGCAACTCGCTCTTCCGAATATAATGCTTTATTAATACCAGTGGAGCATACAAAATACAGCTGCTTACGCATTTCAGATGTTAGCTAACAGCCAAAACGCATAGGTCACTGTATTTTGTACACCACACTTTTATTGATAACGCATTATATTTGGAAGAATGAGTTGCCAGCTCTCCATCCCACCTTTCAATTTTCTATATGCCGGGCAGGACTTCCGACCTTCCGGGTGGAAGTCATATGACAGCCCCCTGGAGCATGCCCAGAGCCCTTAGGCCACGCTGCTTCACGATCTGTCACCAGATGTGTCCAGCAGACTGATGAGTGTAATGCCCTGCTGCTGGTACCATGTGATCGCTGCGGCCAATCACAGCAGATCACCTGACAATTGTAAACAATGAATGGCTTCCTTTCATGCCATTCATTGTGTACAATTGTGTTGCTAGCTGTGATTGATCACAGTGATCACATGGTACAGACAGGGCCAATCACAGCCCATCTGTACCATGTGATTAGCTGTGACCAATCACGGCAGATCACCTGAAAATTGTAATCAATGAATGGCATGAAAGGAATCCATTCATTGTTTACAATTTTCAGGTGATCTGCTGGGATTGGTCACAGCTAATCACATGGTACAGATGGGCTATGATTTGCCCTTTCTGTACCATGTGATCACTGTGACCAATCACAGCTAACAACACAAATGTACACAATGAATTGAATAAAAGGAAACCATCCATTGTTTACAATTGTCAGATGATCTGCTGTGATTGATCACAGCTAATCACATGATACAGATGGACTGTGATTGGCCCTGTCTGTACCATGTGATCACTGTGATCAATCACAGCTAGCAACACAATTTTACACAATTGTATTGTTAGCTTTGATTGATCACAGTGAACACATGGTACAGACAAGGCCAATCACAGCCCATCTGTACCATGTGATTAGCTATGCCCAATCACAGCTAAAGAAATTGAGAATTTTTTTTTAATTGAATTTCTTAATTTTCCAAAAAAAAAAAAAACAACTTAAAAAAACTTGTCCTGGTGTTTGTGGGGCTTAAGAAATCTTCAGATCAAATGTCAATAACTGGCAGGTGGTAAATATAAAATATTAATATGTAATAATTCATATTTTTATGAATTACAGATTTTTTTTATAATATTGGTTGCTGAGCATATTTAAAGGAGTTAAATAAAAACTGTACAACCCCCCCCCACCCCCGATGGTATATTCTATAGATGTTACTTTGTTACTGACCGTGGCATTTTCCAAGGTGTAATATTCCGGGATGGGGATGTAGTGATTGGGAAACTCCAGCTCATTGTCCTCGGCATCCCACAGCGGAGTGTTCAGATCTGCAAAGTTGTGATTCAGATCCAGTCCTTGGTAATTCCAGCGGCCGATGCCCCAGCCAGAGAGCTCCGAGCCCTACAGAGGAGGAGGCACAGGCAGTAAATACACAGAAAAAAGCCTGGGAATAAAAAACATTCTTACTCGCTTCTGTGCTGGAAATATTAAGGTTATTCCAGTGTACAATCGGATAACTGCTTTTCCTACAACCATATGATCAGTCTATAGCAGTGGCGGCCGGTCCATAAGGAGCGCAAGGGCGCCGCCCCCCTAATCTCCATGCGCTGGCCCCTAATCTACATGCCAGGCACCGGACACATAGATTTCTACAAGTTTTTTTTTTTTTGAAGGCAATGATTAGAGCCTGAGGCTCTAATTTAAGGTGACCAGAATTTTAAAATGAAATCCAGGGACATTTTTTTTTATTGGCAAATAGTAAACTATTTTATAAGCATATTTTCCTCAAATTATATATGCAGTGTATGTGTTTAGGGAATGATTGTATGATATAGTTATTTTATATATATCAGGTACTTATACAGCACCGTCAATTTACGCAGCGCTTTACATATATATATTGTACACTCACATCAGTCGCTACCCTCAAGGAGCTTACAATCTAAGGTCCCTAACTCACATCCATACATATACTAGGGCCAATTTAGACAGGAGCCAATTAACCTACCAGCATGTCTTTGGAGTGTTGGAGGAAACTGGAGTACCCGGAGGAAACCCATGCAAGCACAGGGAGAACATGCAAACTCTGGGCAGGTAGTGTAGTGGTTGGGATTTGAACCAGCGACCTTTATTACTGCTAGGGAAAAGTACTAACCACTATGCCACCCAATATATGTCTCACATTTCATCCGTGAGATTAAAAAAAAGATACTTTGTAGAATTTTCTATGACTACCAAATGTTATGAGGGCTCAGGACTGCGGGGCTCAGGAGTGCGCTACATAAAGAATGCAGGGCCCAGGAGTGCGCTACATAAAGAATGCAGGGCTCAGGCAGTGCTGGTGCAAGGGTTTTTGACACCCTAGGCGAAACCTCATTTTTGCTGAGTGACAGCGGTGGTGGTAGGATGGGATGGGAAGAGTGGCAGTGGTGGTGGGATGGAATGGGTAGCAGCAGTGGTGGGATGGGATGAGTGGCAGCTGTGGTGGGATGGGATGGGATGAGTGGCAGCTGTGGTATGATGGGATGGGATGAGTGGCAGTGTTGGTGCTTATGGGATGGGATGGAATGAGTGGTGGAGGGATGGGATGGGATGAGTGGTGGGATGGCATGGGATGAGTGGCAGCGGTGATGGGATGAAATGGGTGGCAGTGGTTGTGGTGGGATTGGATGGGTGGCAGTGGTGGTGATGGGATGAGTGGCAGCAGTGATGGGATGGGTGGTTCCACTCAATCTCTGCGTGTTCCACTGCCCAAATGTTGATGATCACTTACCTGATCAGAGGTTCCCACACCACTCTCTTCCCCTCCAGGCTGGGACCTTGCTTGTACAGTGGGTGGAGATATCTCCACTCACAGTGCAGTTTTCCTTTCATTGCCGGGTGCTGGATCGCAGAAAGCGTTCCATGCCCAGCATCTTGCTGCATGCTCTGCGACCATGGAACATTAAGGAAACATTACTGACCAGGACACAGGTCGGGATGCAGATGCTGCGGGACAGCTGGCAAATATGTTCTCTCTCCAGAATCTTGTCGGTGCATGGAGGAGACAAGCTGCTGTGCGACTCCCGGCCCCAGCTGAAAGGTTACACTTGCCTAGCTGCGGCTCTGTGAATGGAACTCCGCCCCCAACAGAAGTGCGCTCTAGGCCGGTGCCTACCTTGCCTATAGGTAGCGCCGGCCCTGGGCTCAGGAGTGCGCTACATAAAGAATGTAGGGCTCAGGAGTGTGCTACATAAACAATGCAGGGCTCAGCCATGCCCATCTATGCAGCTTCAGCAGTGCCCAGCAACGCAGCCTCACCAGTGCCCAGCAGTGCAGCCTCACCAGTGCCCACCTATGCAGCCTCACCAGTGTCCATCTATGCAGCCTCATCAGGGCCCAGCAATGCAGCCTCATCAGGGCCCAGCAATGCAGCCTCCCCAGTGCCCATCCAATGCAGCCTCACCAGTGCCCATCCAATGCAGCCTCACCAGTGTCCATCAATGCAGCCTCACCAGTGCAATCTATGCAGCCTCACCAGTGCCCAGCAATGCAGCCTCACCAGTGCCCATCTATGCAGCCTCACCAGTGCCCATCCAATGCAGCCTAACCAGTGCCCAGCAATGCAGCCTCACCTGTGCCCAGCAGTGCAGCCTCACCAGTGCCCACCTCGACGTAACCTACCCGTGACCACTCCGACGTAACCTACCCGTGACCCCTCCGACGTAACGACCCGGGAC
>BLSH010552741.1:855450-867091 GCA_018402905.1 Glandirana rugosa | reverse complement strand
AGCGGTATTTGAAATCTCTAATTTCTGCTATCTGTCCTCAGAGCAACAGCACAGACAGCAGTAGTAAAGTAATCTATCTCAGGATGCAGGATCAGGTCTTAAAATGTCTCAAATCTGTCCCTCACGCAGTCAGCTACCTTTCCCTACACTAACCCAAGGAGCATGTGACTGCAGCACTGTGACTCCAGCTTATAAAGAGGCTGGGTCACATGATGCACTGGCCAATCACAGCCATGCCATTAGTAGGCATGGCTGTGATGGCTTCTAAGGGCAAACCAGTGAAACACTTGTTGATTGGCTGCCCTGCAGTTTCTCAACACGTGGAGTAAAATAGCAGAACCCCGGACCGAACCCGAACGATTTTTGAAATGTCCGGGTCCGGGTCCGTGCCACGGACACCCGAAAGTTCGGTACGGACCCGAACGTTACAGTCCGGGTTCGCTCAACACTACTCACCAGTGCCCATCCAATGCAGCCTCACCAGTGCCCATCCAATGCAGCCTCACCAGTTTCCATCAATTCAGCCTCACCAGTGCACATCTATGCAGCCTCACCAGTGCACATCTATGCAGCCTCACCAGTTCCCAGCAATGCAGCCTCACCAGTGCCCATCTAAGCAGCCTCACCAGTGCCCAGCAATGCAGCCTCACCAGTGTCCAGCAATGCAGCCTCAACCGGTGCTCAGCATTGCAGCCTCACCAGTGCCCATCTATGCAGCCTCCCCAGTGCCCAGAAATGCAGCTTCACCAGTGCCCATCTATGCAGCCTCACCAGTGCCCAGCAATGCAGCCTCACCAGTGCTCATCTATGCAGTCTCACCAGCGCCCAAAAATGCAGCCTCATCAGTGTCCAGAAATGCAGCCTCACCAGTGCCAAGAAATGCAGCCTCACCAGTGATCAGAAATGCAGCCTCACCAGTGCCCAGCAATGCAGCTTCACCAGTGCCCATCTATGCAGCCTCACCAGTGCCCAGCAATGCAGCCTCACCAGTGCCCAGCAATGCAGCCTCACCAGTGTCCAGCAATGCAGCCTCACCAGTGCCCAGCAATGCAGCCTCACCTGTGCCCAGCAATGCAGCCTCACAAGTGCACATCTATGCAGTCTCACAAGTGCCCATCTATGCAGCCTCACCTGTGACCAGTAATGCAGCCTTACCAGTGCCCATCCATGCAGCCTCACCTGTGCCCAGCAATGCAGCCTCTCCTGTGCCCAGAAATGCAGCCTGACCAGTGTCCATCAATGCAGCCCCACCAGTGCCCAGAATGTCAGCCTCACCAGTGCCCAGAAAGTCAGCCTCACCAGTGCCCAGCAATGCAACCTGACCGGTGCCCAGCAATGCAGCCTCACCAGTGTCTAGAAATGCAGCTTTACCAGTGCCCAGAAATGCAGCCTCACCAGTGCCCAGCAATGCAGCATCACCTATGGAAGTGATCAGAGAGGAGAGGAAGAGGAGAGCCGGCTGGATCATCACACAGCCGGCGTCGCCCCTTGTGACATCTTTAATCTGAATCGCCGGGTTCCCGCTGTCACATAAGTCCCACCTCCTGGTTCAGCTCCTACCTATGATAGACAGCACACATCCATTGGACAAGTGTGCTGTCTATCGCCAAACTAGGAGGCGGGACAGCGGGCACCCGGCGTTTCAAATTTAAGCTGTCACAGCGGGCGACACTGGCGGACTGCCCCCCGCCTCAGCCTCCTGCAATCCGGGGACAAATCTGGGGACAGACTGGCTCCGGGGACAGTCCCCAGCGCGAGGGCATTGGTCTGGCTCTGGCTTCTAAAAGGTTGGGCTCGGGGCTCAGAGCACTGCGGCCCGAGCCCACCCACTTGTGACATTAGCAAATCAATATCAGGACAGGAAGGGGGTCTTAAAAGGAGGAGAAGCCAGGGAAGCCGCCACCTGGATGGGGTAAGTGCGGACCCATTGGCGGGGGGATTGTTTTCCATCCCCCCCAAAAAACAGAGCACCAGCCGTCACTGTTCTATATGACTTTTCATTCTTATGCCTCATGACAGCACGCACTACCATGTGTTACATTAATGCACAAACTGCAGTGTGGTGTGTTACCCTGCCATTCATTGTGCCCTCCCCCCATGTAATACTGCGAGTGACACACGGGAATTGCAGCACACCACAATGCACATGGGCTATGTAAAGGTGCTCTGGGTTAAAAAATGTGTTAAACAGGTAATTTATTTCATGCGTTAGGGTTCACTGCCAGCCATGTGCCATGAATTGGCTCCTTAATGCACAATAATGTTCACATGAAGCATAGTAAGAATGGTTGTAATAAAAAACACTGGGTTCTTTTTACTATGCAGGGCAATAAACAGAAGGCCATTGTTGGAAATGTCTGTAATTTGTCTTCAAGCTCTGTGCAGACTTCAAGGAAAACGTTTAAGCCAATTACAGGAGCAGGGTGAGGATTTGGGGAAAATACTGATGTCGTGGTTCAAGGGAAGACAAATATGATTTTCTAACTTTGAATAAAATTCATAACTGTTGATGGCATTGTATAAATCCTGAATAATAATAATAATAAAACCATCTCCAGACCTCATTGTTCATAACATTAACTGATCAAATGATTTGTGTTTATTTTGTTTTGTCTCTATGCTGTGCATTTACCAAAGGAAAATATGCTGTGCACTTTGCAAATGCAGTTACTCTAGAGCTTAGTAAATGAGGGGAAGCTTAACATTGCAAAAAATACCCAATCTCATGCAAGGAAAATAGAAAATAAACTACAGCATCTTTACTTGCACATGATTGGGTGGTGTAAGTTAGCAGAGCTTCCCCTCATTTACTAAGCTCTGGGGAATGCATCTGCACTTGCAAAGTACACAGTCAATTTGCCTTTAGTAAATCTATCGGTATTTTATGCCTATATGTCTTCATATGTCTTTTATGTATATATCTCTATATGTCTATATGTCTCTATATGTCATTTATGTCTATATATCTTTATATGTCTTTTATGTCTATATGTATTTTATGTCTATATATCTCTATATGTATTTTATGTCTATATATCTCTATATGTCTTTTATGTTTATGTGTCTTTATATGTCGTTTGCGTCTATATATCTATGTATGCATGTAAGTTAGGGACCTTAGACTGTAAGCTCCTTGAGGGTAGGGACTGATGTGAATGTACAATATACATGTAAAGCGCTGCGTAAATTGACAGCGCTTTATAAGTACCTAAAATAATAATAATAATAATAATAATATATCTCTATATGTCTATATATCTCTACATGTCTATATGTCGTTTATGTCTATATATCTCTATATGTCTTTTATGTCTATATGTATTTTATGTTTATATGGCTGTATATGCATTTTATGTCTATATGTCTTTTATATTTATGTGTCTTTATATGTCTTTTACAGTATCTCACAAAAGTGAGTGCACCCCTCACATTTTTGTAAATATTTTATTCTATCTTTTCATGTGACAACACTGAAGAAATGACACTTTGCTACAATGTAAAGTAGTGAGTGTACAGCTTGTATAACAGTGTAAATTTGCTGTCCCCTCAAAATAACCCAGCACACAACCATTAATGTCTAAACCACTGGCAACCAAAGTGAGTACACCCCTAAGAGAAAATGTCCAATTTTTTCCCAATTAGCCATTTTCCCTCCCCGGTGTCATGTGACTTGTTAGTGTTACAATGTCTCAGGTGTGAATGGGGAGCAGGTGTGTTAAATTTGGTGTTATCCCTCTCACTCTCTCATACTGGTCACTGAAAATTTAACATGGCACCTCATGGCAAAGAACTCTCTGAAGATCTGGAAAAGAGAATTGTTGCTCTACATAAAGTTGGCCTAGGCTATAAGTTTGCCAAGACCCTGAAACTGAGCTGCAGTACGGTGGCCAAGACCATACAGTGGTTTAACAGGACAGGTTCCACTTAGTGCTCAGCGCCAAATCCAGAGGATGTCTTTGGGAAATAGACGTATGAGTGCTGTCAGCATTGCTGCAGAGGTTGAAGGGGTGGGGGGTCAGCCTGTCAGTGCTCAGACCATACGCCGCACACTGCATCAAATTGGTCTGCATGGCTGCCATAACAGAAGGAAGCCTCTTCTAAAGATGATGCACAAGAAAGCCTGCAAACAGTTTGCTGAAGACAAGCAGACTAAGGGCATGGATTACTGGAACCATGTCCTGTGGTCTGATGAGACCAAGATAAACTTATATGGTTCAGATGGTGTCAAGCGTGTGTGGCAGCAACCAGGTGAGGAGTACAAAGACAAGTGTGTCTTGCCTACAGTCAAGCATGGTGGTGGGAATGTCATGGTCTGGGGCTGCATAAGTGCTGCCGGCACTCGGGAGCTACAGTTCATTGAGGGAACCATGAATGCCAACATGTACTGTGACATACTGAAGCAGAGCATTATCCCCTCCCTTCGGAGACTGGGCCACAAGGCAGTATTCCAATATAACGACCCCAAGCACTTCCAAGACGACCACTGCCTTGCTAAAGAAGCTGAGGGTAAAGGTGATGGACTGGCTTAACATGTTTTCAGACCTAAACCCTATTGAGCATCTGTGGGAAATCCCCAAACAGAAGGTGGAGGAGCGCAAGGTCTCTAACATCCACCAGCTCCGTGATGTCATCATGGAGGAGGGGAAGAGGACACCAGTGGCAATCTGTGAAGCTCTGGTGAACTCCATGGCCAAGAGGGTTAAGGCAGTGCTGGAAAATAATGGTGGCCGCACAAAATATTGACACTTTGGGCCCAATTTGGACATTTTCACTTAGGGGTGTACTCACTTTTGCTGCCAGCGGCTTTGACATTAATGGCTGTGTGTTGAGTTATTTTGAGGGGACAGCAAATTTACACTGTTATACAAGCTGTACACTCACTACTTTACATTGTAGCAAAGTCTCATTTCTTCAGTGTTGTCACATGAAAAGGTAGAATAAAATATTTACAAAAATGTGAGGGGTGTACTCACTTTTGTGAGATACTGTATGTCTATATATCTCTATGTCTATATGTTTATATGTATCTGGCAGCACAGTGGTATAGTGGATAGCACTTTTGCCTGGCAGCTAAAGGGTTGCTGGTTCAAATCCCAACTCTGACACTACCTGCCGGGAGTTTGCATGTTCTTCCTGAACCTGCATGGGCTTTCTCCAGTTTCCTACCACATTCCAAAGACATGCTGGTAGGTTAATTGGCTCCTTTCTATATTAAGGTGACCAGATTTTTAAAATGAAATCTGGGGACATATTTTATTTTTACTAGTAATGGCGTCAATCAGCAAACTTATAGCGGGACTGCGATATTGCAGCGGACAAATCGGACACGAAGTGACACTTTGTGGGAACCAGTGACACTAATAAAGTGATCAGTGCTAAAAATATACACTGTCACTGTACTAATGACACTGGCTGGGAAGGGGTTAACTGTGTGCCTAACAAGTGTTTTCTCACTGTGGGGGAGGGGTTGCTTTTACTAAGGGAAGGCACAGATCCCTATCCCAGCAGCCATGTTATGTGACACACTGTGGCAGTGCAATGCCAGCCAGAGCCACGATAGAATGCCTGCTGCCTGTGAGACAGACAGTGCAATGTAATCTATTCACAGACACCCCCAAAGCTGTGTTGAAGCCTTGAAGGCACTGGCAGCCCCACGATCCGATCCGCTTCCCCTCTGTGCCTGCTGCTGGACACTGTCAGAGGAGCTCAGCTGCCTTTCTCTTCCTGTCACCACCACTGCCCGTCTCATAGCCCCTCTTCAGGGCCCGGCTACTACTGGGTGGGGAGCGGAACTGAGCAGAGGAAGATGACTCCGCTGGGGAGGGCAAGGAGATAGGCAGGCAGGCGGCTGGCCGGGACTTGAGCCAAGGCAGCAGAACATGTGAGCGAGAATTACACCCCCCCCCCTCCCAAGCTAGTAGAAGCAGCAGAGTGGGGGGGGGGGGGGGGGGTGTAATTCAGATTTTTTTTTTACATTCTGCACTGACTGTCTTTGAAATGGCTTGGGCCCCCTGTTCAAATCCAATCTGGGGACAAAACCAGGGACAGATTTGGTCCGGGAACAGTGTCCTCAATCCAGGGACTGTCCCCTGAAACTGGGGACGTCTGGTCACCCTACTCTAAATTGGTCCTAGTATATGTATGAATGTGAGTTAGGGACCTTAGATTGTAAGCTCCATGAGGGTAGGGACTGATGTGAATGTACAACGTATATGTAAAGCGCTGCATAAATTGACAGCACAATATAAGTACCTGAAATAAAATTTTAAAAATATATATTTATGTCTTTTTTGTCTTTATGTCTTTTATATCTATATGTATTTTATGTCTACATACAGGGAATCCCATAGTTACAAACATCCTACTTACAAACAGAGGGAGACAACAGGAAGTGAGAGGAAATCTCCCCCTAGGAAGGGAAATTCACTCCTGTAAGAGTTCTCATAGGAAAAAGGTGTCTCCACTGAAGCTTTATCACCAATCCTTGTTTCCACAACAACCCAACATTTTCAAAATGCAATTGTCACAGGGACAGAAAGTGGGGTAAAATCTTCTGAACAAGGGCACAGACAGCAAAACAAATGTTACAGGGGTGTTAACTTCCCCTATGCTTTCCAAAAACATAAAAATTATTCTTTTGGCTGGAGTTCAACTTAAAAAAAGTACCTGTTCCGACTTACATACAAATTCAACTTAAGAACCAAGCCGCCTGCCTATCTTGTTTGTAACCCGGGGACTGCCTGTATCTCTATATGTCTTTTATGTTGATATGTCTTTATATGCCTTTTATCTCTATATGTCTTTTATATCTGCAGTATATGTTTTTATGTCTATATATATCTATTTGTCTTTTATGTCTATGTGTCTTTACATGTCTATTATGTCTATATATATCTATATGTCTATATATATCTCTATATGTCTTTTATGTCTATATATCTCTATATGTCTTTTATGTCTATATATATCTATATGTCTTTTATGTCTATATATATATATCTATATGTCTTTTATGTCTATATATATCTATATGTCTTTTATGTCTATATATATATCTATATGTATTTTATGTCTATATATATCTATATGTCTTTTATGTCTATGGGTCTTTACATGTCTATTATGTCTATATATATCTATATGTCTTTTATGTCTATGTGTCTTTACATGTCTATTATGTCTATATATATCTATATGTCTTTTATGTCTATGTGTCTTTGCATGTCTATTATGTCTATATATATCTATATGTCTTTTATGTCTATGTGTCTTTACATGTCTATTATGTCTATATATATCTATATGTCTTTTATGTCTATATATATCTCTATATGTCTTTTATGTCTATATATATCTCTATATGTCTTTTATGTCTATATATATCTATAGTCTTTTATGTCTATATATATCTCTATATGTCTTTTATGTCTATATATCTCTATATGTCTTTTATGTCTATATATATCTATATGTCTTTTATGTCTATATATCTCTATATGTCTTTTATATCTGCAGCATATGTTTTTATGTCCATATATATCTATATGTTTTTTATGTCTATAAGTCTTTATATGTCTACATGCCTCTATATGTCTTTACTTGTTATAAGAACTTAAAGCAAATCATTTTAATGTATGGCAGGAAATTTCAATGTCATATCTTTTTATGTACTATTTTTTCTGTTGAAAAACAAATAAAAATAATTGAAAGAAGATCATAGTGTGTACTGAAGTCAGAGTCTTGGATAAGGGAATGTTTTGGGATGAGGGAAGGGTATTACCAGCTTGTAGGCCATCTCATATCCGTCGGGGTTCATGGAGGGCAGGAGGTGGATGCGGGTCTCAGTAACCAGCCTCACTACTCTGGGGTTATTGTTCTTGTACTCCTGGCACAGATATTCCATCAGGTTCAGCATCAACTCCCGGCCTACGACCTCGTTCCCGTGCATGCCGGCCACATAACGAAACTCCGGCTCCCCTGTAGCAGGACAGAAGATACAGAACCGAACAAAGATTGGTAATGCCATCTACATACTTCCATTTCCCTACATATAATTTTGTTTAAAGAGTCAGCCCATTCATAAGTGACATTTGAGCTATAGGCAAAGTAGAGTCTGGTGGAACCTCAACAGCTTGAAGGCTACACATTCTTCTTTGTTAACCAGGCATAACATGCTTTGGAATACTTAGTATTTCCATAGCCAGCAAGCAGCTGAATTTGGCTCTTAATAGAGCTCAATAGCTCAACCTGCAGTTTGCATGCATCTTAAATACATCAGAGCCCTGACTCCACACCTTTTTGTGTAAGGCTCCAATCAACGATAGCCTTGCTGAAAGGAAATTACTCTAAGGGCCCTTTCACGCCATTTTGTTGTGATAATGCAGTAAAGAACTCATAACTCATTGGTGCAGAGGGGTCATTTATTCTGAATGGCACCTCAACACACCTTCTGACAGACACTCATAGATCGGCGAGCTGCCCAAAAAATATTGGCAATTTTTGGGGGCGCGCCACGCATTAGTGTGTTACTGTGCTGGGTGCAAGGCACATCCATCGGGAAGGGGCTTTAGGTTGCCATTCAAATGAATAGCACTGCATAACACGTTACATGTGCGTTACCGCAACAAGATGATGTGAACAGGCACTAATGTTATGCTCTATTTTTAGAAAATTCATAGGCCCCATGCCCCATCTGAGTGCCTCGGAATTGTAGGCAGAATCGCGTGATTCTGCTCAAGTTTCTGGATTATGGTAAACATAGGTGTGCGCAGCCTATTGCATTAGGGTGTGAACCACAAAAGCGCAAACATGAGTGTGTGTATATATATGTCAGAAGAGCATTTATTTAATTCATTTTTTTTTTTTTTTTTTTACAATATTGTATTTTTTTATAATTTTTTTTACAATTTTTTTTTTTAGGAGCCCTGCTGGGGGGCTTTGGTGAAATATCAGGGGTCTAAACAGACCACTGATGTCTCACTTTTGAGACCGAGAAAGAGACTGAGGACAGAGATTCCACAGTCCTTTTCTCTGCAGCCAGGCAGCAGGGGGAATCTGCATAGTACAGGGTAATTAGGGTGTGCCTAGGCACACCTGCCACCCTATGCGTGCACGCCTATGGTGCTAAAACGCACCAAAACATGCAAGGTGCATTTGAGTGGAATTCATTGTTAATGGCAACCCAATTGTGCTGAAATGCCTGAAAAAGCAAGCAAAAATGTGCCAAAGTTGGCTCCAAGAAGCGTACAGGAGCTATTTTGTCACATTTTTAGAGTCAATGGCAGTCTATTTAAGTAATGCTCTGATGTGTGTGAATGGGTGAAGGGGACCATTGCTCTGGCAATCATGTTTTAAATGTTTATTTAAAGCAAAAAGATTTATATTTATTAAAAAAATGTTAAACATGAGTTTAGAGATGTGTAATTGTAAATAAAGTTTTGTAAATTTGACCCCACAGCATTATAGTTCTCATTTGCCAAGCTCTTAGTGTGACTTTTTACAAAGTAGAGAACTGGGAAGAGAAAGAGTAGAGAGAAAGCAAGTTTGAGGTACTTATTACAAGCATATTATTATTACATATATAACAATGTGGAAACCCAACTGCAAGTGCCCTCACAACATCTGCAGTTCCAAGGGACTGGTAAATCTACATACCACCAGGCTCAGTATCTGGGCTTTGCTTCCAATAGTAGGAGATCATATAAATACACCTGCATGATAATAGTGCAGCCATTCTAAAATAGGGTTCCATGGAACACTAGGGTTCCTCTATAGGTTGCTAAGGGTTCCCTGAGCGGTGGTGGACTGACCTCCCACATGATGGTCCATGGCACCCTAGGGTCCTTCCGTAGGTTACTAGGGGTTCTCCAAGCAGTAGTGGGCTGACCTCCCACATGATGGATCATGAAACCCTAGGGTACTTCCATTTCCATAAATTGCTAGGGGTTTACTGAGCAGTGGTGGACTGACCTCCCACATGATGGTCCATGGAACCCTAGGGTCCTTCCATAGATTGCTAGTGGGCCCCTGAGCGGTGGTGGACTGACCTCCCACATGATGGTCCATGGCACCCTAGGGTCCTTACATAGGTTACTAGGGGTTCCCAGAGCAGTGGTGGACTGACATCCCACATGATGGATCATGAAACCCTAGGGTACTTCCATAGGTTACTAGGGGTTCCCTGAGCAGTGGTGGACTGACCTCCCACATCATGGATCATTAAACCCTAGGGTCCTTCCATAGGTTGCTAGGGGTTCCCTGAACTGTGGTGGACTGACCTCCCACATGATGGTCCATGGAACCCTAGAGTCCTTCCATAGGTTGGTAGGGGTTCCCTGAGCAGTGGTGAACTGACCTCCCACATGAAGGTCCATAGAACCCTAGGGTCCTTCCATAGATTGCTAGGGTTTCCCTGAGCGGTGGTGAACTGACCTTCCCTCATTATGGTCTATGGAACCTTAGGGTCCCTCCATAGGGACCTCCTTGCTTTTCTGGTCATTATTATTCTCTAATACTATAATCATAATATTGTGGTATAGAGCAGGGGGGGGGGTTGTTAAAAGAATAAATGGGGCATACCTCGAGGATTTGACACCCAAGGTGGATCATTTTTGTTATTTTTATAGCTACATCTCATTGATCATATTGTGCCAAGAGCTGTGGATGAAACCATTTTCAGGTCTCAGAGAACCCCCTGCTTAAAATTAGTTCAAGGGTTCCTTCAAGGTAAAAAGGTTGGGAAGGGCTGGAGTAATGTATGATGTCCTCACCCAGCTCGTGCTCTCCCGGGTTGTCAGAGATTTCCATGACGTACATCTTCAGGCCCAGGTAGCTTTTTCCAATGCTGTACACCCGGGTGATGTTTGGGCAGGCCTCGTTCACCCTCTTCATCAACTGGAAAGATGGTGAGACATCATTAAAACCACTAATCACCTGGTTCCCAACTGTCCGCCTTTGCAACAGGTCCATGAGATTTTTCCCTGGCATTTGTGTGCCTAGAAATGTCCCTAATATTCAGAATTGCCCTGATACCAAACCCTCAAGCAATGCTCTCTAAGCTCTGGTTTTGCTAATCTAAAATGAGTAGACCTCAGATTGGGGTAAACCTTATCGCAGGTTCAATGCCAACACACGTGGTAAGATCTTGCCATGTGGGAGGATCCACTTGCAAATGCAAATTTACATTTCATAAAAAATACCGTATTTATCGGCGTATAACACGCACAGGCGTATAACACGCACCTTCATTTTAAGAGGGAAATTTCAGGAAAAAAAATTAAATTTCAAATAAAGAACTTTGAAGCAATCTATATGTTGTCATCTATGGCATGAAAAATTGTTTCACGATCACGTAATGTATCTACGACACGTCGTCACACGTGTCTAAATTTCCCCTGGTCTTTCAAGACTCGATGGGAATAAAACGAAGTTTCAAGAAATAAACTTTAAATTAAAAAAAAGGACTTTAAAGGGAGAATTTTACTTCCACGCACAATATGCGGACACGCACAATATGCGGCTATTTATGCCATAAAAAATACTTTACATTTAAACGTAAACGTTCACCTAGGAGGGTGTACCGTTCTAGAATGGTGCACACAACCGTAACTTGGACGCTATTCCAAATGGGGTTAGACTCCAG
>BLSH010552741.1:840132-855020 GCA_018402905.1 Glandirana rugosa | reverse complement strand
CCATTATGAATTTTAGACCGGATAACCACCCAGGGCTCCTGGCCTCGACTCTTGGTGACGAGATCACCAGTTTAGCGATTAATGTTCACCGTTTGAAGTTCTGATTTTGAGGGGAGATCACCACTCTAAAGTTTACTGTGTTCCGTCTGAAACTAAATGTCATTTAACTAAGTATCGACTGATAATTTAAGATGTAATAACGGAAACCCTATATCACAAAGGTGGAGTATTTAGGTAAAACTAAATCAGACTAAATTATATAGACAAAATAACGACAGAGAAGTTGTCTGTTGAAGAGACAGCAATAAAACAGATATATTAAATCAGACTAAATCAAAATGGATTTATGAGGTGGAAACACTATATCCCAAAGGCAATAATGTAGAATTTAATAGTCAGCTATGAATCAATTTACTGTAAATCAAAGTCTGCCTTGTGTCATTTGAAATCTCACCACTAGAGGGGAGTTTTAGTCTTGAAGTTTGCCACTTGTAATTAGCGATTTGACCACTAGAGCAGTGGTTCTCAGCTCCGGTCCTCGGGACCCACCAATAGGCCAGATTTTAAGTATTACCTTGGGGAGATGCAGATTAGAACACTGCAATCACTGAGCAGCAAATGATATCACCTGTGATGTATTTCAGCTATCCTGCAAACCTGGCCTGTTGGGGGGTCCCGAGGACTGGAGTTGAGAACCACTGCACTAGAGGGAGTTTTAGCATACACATACACACATACAATGTTATGTTCATTTTTATATGGACATACACATAATAAATACATTTCAAATTTGTGGTTTTTATATATATATATATATTTTTTTTATATGAGTAAGTATGCTTAGCGGCATCAGGAAAGATTATTGTTATATTTTTTTTAATATATGTCTACTTGTTAATTCTTTTGAGCAAATGTAATTTGGTGTAACATAAATAGTATTTTATTGTTCGCTATTAAGCATTGCATAGTTTTCAGCTGGGAGCAGTATCTGTATTAGATGTTGTCATGGTAACCCGGTAACAGTGGAAGGCTCTTTAAAATGGACTGGCATCACAGGACTCAATACCCTTAGAAAGTCACATGGCCAGTGACAAAACGCGTCGGTTGGAGCCAGCGATGTCATTTTCAATTGTAGCGAAAGCCAGAGGTGGGGTGAGATACTTCATGTTGGAATTGGAAACACTGTTTTATGTATTTTTATATTCTTAGATTAGATTTTAGGTACTTTTAAGTTGATTGAGAATTGATGGTTATTTCCTTTGCACATGTTGGCTGTTTTTTTTGTGTGGGACTATATATATATATACACTATATTACCAAATGTATTGAGACACCTGCCTTTACACACACATGAACTTTAATGGCCTCCCAGTCTTAGACCGTAGTGTTCAATATTGAGTTGGCCCCTCCTTTGCAGCTATAACAGCTTCAACTCTTCTGGGAAGGCTGTCCACAAGGTTTAGGAGTGTCTATGGGAATGTTTGACCATTCTTCTAGAAGCACATTTGTGAGGTCAGGCACTGATGTTGGATGAGAAGGAATGAATCGCAGTCTCTGCTCTAATTCATCCCAAAGGTGTTCTATCAGGTTGAGGTCAGGACTCTGTGCAGGCCAGTCAAGTTTCTCCACCCAAACTCCCTTATCCATGTCTTTATGGACCTTGCTTTGTGCACTGGTCCAAATCAATTGGTGGAGGGGGATGATGGTGTGGGGTCGATTTTCAGGGGTTGGGCTTGGCCCCTTAGTTCCAGTGAAGGGAACTCTTAAGGTGTCAATATACCAAGACATTTTGGGCAATTTCATGCTCCCAATTTTGTAGGAACAGTTTGGGGATGGCCTCTTCCTGTTCCAACATTACTTCACACCAGTGCACAAAGGAAGGTCCATAAAGACATGGGTGAGCGAGTTTGGGGTGGAGGAACTTGACTGGCCTGCACAGAGTCCTGACCTCAACCCGATAGAACACCTTTGGGATGAATTAGAGCAAAGACTGTGCCAGGCCTTCTCATCCAACATCAGTGCCTGACCTCCCAAATGCCCTTCTGGAAGAATAGTCAAACATTCCCATAGACACTCCTAAACCTTGTGAACAGCCTTCCCAGAAGAGTTGAAGCTGTTATAACTGCAAAGGGTGGGTCAACTCAATATTGAACCCTACGGACTAAGACTGGGATGCCCTTAAAGTTCATGTACATATAAAGGAAGGTGTCCCAATACTTTTGGCAACATAGTGTGTTTATATATATATAATTTTGCCATTTTTGTGTATACTTTAAATCCCAGCCTCTGTCTGCACAGTGTGACTGTCTTGTAATTACCTTCCTCATCTCCTTGTAGTTGTGGTGTTTGAACTCCAGTTTGTCTGTTTGCTGTGGCTCGTGCTCCCACATGAACACAGTATTTGGGTCTGCGGAGAGAGAGAAACCACAATTTTACATACTGCTTGCAGTGTTTACCTCCCTGCGGACTGCGGTCAGCCATGTTTGTCCCGTGGTTACACTGCCTGGAGAGTGTGCAGCGCCTTCCTACCACTTTCATGAATTGGGGACAGGTGTGTGCTCTTAACCCTCAACACCTATTGAACCTAATCATCCTATTGAGGAGGGAGGGAAGGAACTAAGAATGAGGGAGGGGAGGAAGGAAAAAGGAGGGAAGGAGGAGGAAGAGGAAGAAGGAGGGAGGGGAGGAAGGAAGAAGGAGGGAGAGGAGGAAAGAAGGAGTAGGGAGGGGAGAAAGGAAGGAGGAGGGAGGGGAGGAAGGAAGGAGGAGGGAGGGGAGGAAGGAAGGAGGAGGGAGAGGAGGAAGGAAGGAGGAGAGATGGGGAGGAAGGAAGGAGGAGGAGGGGAGAAAGGGAAAAGAACCAGGGAGTAGGGGGAACTTAGATAGCACACCTGGAAGGGGGCATCCCAGAATCTCTGCTCTCAGGCAGATGGTGCCATTTTCAAACCAGCTCTGTGGATTGATCCTTATGTAGCGCCCAACTATTGGGGTCGGTAGTCGGTTCAGGACTGGTGTTTCTGGGTCTTTGTTTGCTTTAAATATCTAAAAAAAATAAAAAAAAAGATTTTCCAATTTTAGAGTTCTGCCACAATACACACATTTAAGAATTAAATATTGTTTATTGGTTTAAAAATAAATATGGACCAGATTGCGAGATCACACATAGGCAATGGAAACATTTAGTTTAAGAGAGAAAAGCTTTTTTGGTCATACTTCTCTTGTGGGTCACAGGAGTGCACTTGTGTTATCCTGTTTCCCCGAATCAGCTGATAGTCGGCTAAAGCATTACTTTAGTACTGCTACTACTAATAATAATATTCAGGTAAATACTATCAATGCTTCCTCTTGGTGTCAGCAACTGCCATTATGGTTCTTACAAGGCTGCATATTTAGTCAGTTGTTTGCTAACACTCCCATCACTATGGATGAATTTGCTGGCTCTCCAACAGAGTTTGAGGTGGGTGTAGACATTGGTCTCTAACAGGGTTTGAGGTGGGTGTAGTCACTGGCTTTCCAACTGAATTTGAGGTGGGTGTATTCATTGGCTCTCCAAAAGTGTTTGAAGTGGGTATACCACCTAGCCTTCCAACAATGGTCTCCAGCAGAGTTTGAGGTGGATGTAGTCACTGCCTTTCCAACAGAACTTAAGGTGGGTGTAAACGTTGGTTCTCTGACAGAGTTTGAGATGGGGGTAGTTACTGGTCTCCAGCAGAGTTTGAGGTGGGAGTAGTTACTGGTCTCAAACAGATATTGAGGTGGGTGTACACACTGGATCTAAACTTGGCCAGTAAGAACACCCAAGAGATAGTCAGCTGACCATCTTACCCTGGGTAACACTGTCTTGCCATTAGCCATTTCACCTTCTGGACTAGTGACTGGTGTGGAGCTCTACAGAAATATCAAAAGATTAATTGACCCCCATCTTCCTATTATTTATTGACCACCTATTGACCACCAGACATATACTGACCACTTTTTGACTCCTAGTCATTTTCTGGCCTCTTGAATAGACCCATTGAGCCTTGGTAGTCAATAGAAACCACTTTGGGGAGCCCTGATTTAGGGAAATCAGAAAAGTTGGTGTTTTCTGTTCCCTTTAACAGAACCATACTTTCTAAAAAATAGAAGAAAAGCTTAAGAAGAATTGTGTACTTGGGCACAGTGTGCAGTTTGTAATAATGACTCTCTCTGTGTGCAGAGGACTGTAAATATGGACACTGGACTCAGTTGTGGGCACAATGTTTGCTCCTTGGCAGGTCCTTAAACTGGGAAAAACTTGTAGACTCCAAAATCCTCAACCTGATTTTCCCATGTGTCAGCACTGACATGCTGTGCTCCATTGGGGCTCAGCCTTGGTGTGCAGTTGCCCCTAAACTTTGCCATGGCCCCAACATTTGTTCTAGGAAAGGAAAATGAAAGAAAAAAAAAAAAAATCTCCTAAAATTGTGAAAAAACAGACAGGTTATGGTGAGGTGGGCTTACAAGTAATCAAAAATCCCCCACTGAAGGGCAGGGCACCATAGAGCCTTCTACGGACTGACAATATTTAAATATCTAATTTCATATCAAAATGAGAATTGTCCTCATTGCCCAATTTTGGTCAACTGTACATCCAGAATGGCTGATTTTATACAGCCGGATATTATAGAACCATTTATGTCAAAGCTGAATACAGATCAGAGGTGTAACTAGAATCTTCAGGACCCCATGTACAAGAAGCCATGAAGGGCCCCCCTGACCCCTGGCAGGAGCCCTTCTGTCCAAGCCTGGTGGAAGAAGTGAGACCTGGTAGTTCCGCCACTGGTGTCAGTATTTTTTTATTTTTGTTATTTATTTATTTTTTACAATATAATTTTTTATAAGCCCTGTTGGGGGGCTTTGGTGAGATATCAGGAGTCTAAACAGACCTCTGATGTTTCTCCTTTGATACCAAGATGAGTAAATTGAGCACACAGCCCTCGATCTCCATCTCTGCAGCCTCAGCTGCACAGAATGCATGGACAGGAGTTGCTCTGTACAGAGGCTTCTTGTTCAGTCTCAAACCGAAGCATAGTAAACATAGTTTACTATGCTTCAGTTATGAATGGACGGAGTCAGTGATCGGTAAAGGTCATTGAATCTGTCTATTCAGACAAGGAAGGGGCTGGTAAATGACATCCTCTCCACTCTCCATCTGGAAAACGTTCCCCACAGCAGCCGGAGGGGGTGGGAAAGGGGGAACCCGGCAGAGCTGCATGGGACAAGGGGGGGGGAATGGGAGAGAGCACAGGGGCTTAGGGGCAGTAGAAAGAAGCTGGATAGGAGGGGCAGTGGGGATGGTATGTAGAGGAACCAATCCCCTCCATGATCTTCCTGCAGCTGATGAATGCAGGCGGGAGGAAGAGGAGGAGAAGGGGGCATTCAGCGGCTGCAGGAGAAACATGGAGGGCATCAGTTCCTCTATATGCCACCCCTGCTATCCTGGTATACAGGGGAGCCGCAGGGCCCCCCTGATGGATGGGGCCAGGTTGCAATTTCAACCCTTGCAACCACTGTATTTAAACTCCTGATACAGATGTTTCTAGCTCATTGGTCATCATCAGTGCAGTGCATGTAAATAATAGCTTCTATGGAGGAGGTCTCGTGGCCCCAATATATTAATGGAGGAGTAATTTTGGCTCTGTTGGCTCTGTTGAATAGTAAATAATAATCTACACCCATCCTTTATACATATATTATTGGGATTTTAAGGAGTAGTTCAAGGAGGAGCAGTAGGTGCATGCTCAGTGATTAGAGAGAATCTATTCTTTGCACCCCATAAACCAATAATTGTTGGTGAGTCTCACCCATGGGTTCTAGAGCTCTGTGTGGGCTCTGCCTCATTCTGCCATACTTGCCTCTACCACCCGTGTCTTATACTTCTTCTTATAGTCCTTATATTGGGTTCACCATCAGAGTACCCCATTATATCAGTGTCCCCTTAAGACTCCCCCTTAGATCAGGGTCCCCATCAGAGCCTTTACCCTACATTAGGGTCCCCATTAAAGCCCCCCTATACATCAGAGTCTGCCTCAGGAGTTCCCCCCTTGCACCAGGGGTCCCTTCCCATACATACAGGTCTTAGCAGAGGGGTGAACTCTGAATAACCTTAATCCTCAATGAGTGCACATCTGACCCTAGCTGGGAGCCAGATAAAACCTTGTTGTGGGCCGGATGGGGGCATAGCTTGGAGACCCTGACCCTTTCCCCCCCAGCCTGATGGTCCCTGACCCACCACCTTCATTCATTGGGTTTCACTTATATCAATCAGTATGAGGCTCAGCATCAGATGTGGGCATTACTTCGGGTGGTCTGCATTCAAATAAAGCCTGCCTAGGAATGCCCACTCCTCCAGACCGACGCCCACCCACAAAGGCCTTTTAATATGTGCATATCTTCTCCCAGAATCTTAGAATAATTTGGTATTTCTGCTACAGTGATCAATAGACAAGGAGGAACATGGAGGGCATTAGTTCCTCTATATGCCGCCCCTAGCACCCCCTGAAGGATGGGGCCCGGTCACAATTGCGACCCCTGTACTTACGCTCCTGATACAGATGTTTCAGGCTATGCCCTTGGGGCATGGTTTGGAGATCCCTGATCTAGTCCTTTCCTCCCCAGCCACTTTCATTTCTTGGCTTTCACTTATATCAATCAGTATGAGGCTTAGCATCAAATGTGGGCATTACTTAGGGTGGTCTGCATGCACATAAAGCCTGCCCAGGAACGCCCACTCCAGACTGGCATCCACCCACAGAGGCCTTTTAATATTTGCATAACTCCTCCCAGAATCTTAGAATATTTTTGATGTATCTGCCACAGTGATCAATAGATAAGGAGTAACATGGAGGGCATCAGTTCCTCTATATGCCGCCCCTCCTATACTGGTATACAGGGGAGCCGCAGGCACCTCCTGAAGGATGGGGCCGGGCCGCAATTGCAACCCTTGCGACCCCTGTACTTATGCTCCTGATACAGATATTTCAGGCTAAGCCCCCAGGACATAGTTTGGAGACCCCTGACCTAGTCCCCTCCTCCCCAGTCTGACGGTCCCTGACCCACCATTTTCATTCATTGGGTTTCACTTATATCAATCAATATTAGGCTTAGCATCACATGTGGGCATTACTTAGGGTGGTCTGCATGCAAGTAAAGCCTGCCTAGGAATGCCCACTCCTCCAGGTTGACATCTACCCACAAAGGACTTTTGATATTTGCAAAACTCCTCCCAGGTGGAGTTTTTTGGAGTGTCTGCCACAGTGGCCAATAGACCACAATGCACCAGTTATAAATCTGTAAAAAAAAAAAAAAAAGAAGCCTGCACAGCTAGAAATGCTAAATTTTTCTCACCCGTATGCAAGGGACCTTAAGCAGCTCCTTGAAAACCCTTTAGAATCGTATTACCAGCATTAAGGGTGAATGAGCCTCAATGATAATATTGCTATAAGACTGAGCGAGCTTTCTGATCCTTTCTACATAAACATTTCACTGATTTCCAAGGGCACTGCTGGGTACTTCGGAGTATTTATTGCTGAATCTCAGCTCTGTCCCCCAACTGGGATGGGCACACTTCACCACAAGCACAGAATGAAGCTTGTCTCTTTCTTCAATATCCCTTCTACTTATTGACGTCTGCTGGCTGAGTCTCTAGTTAGCAGGCTAGGCTTGTTAAAGAAGGAAAGTCGTAGTCCATTTATTAGGTTTATTATTTATTAGATACTTATAGAAAAGCTGGGAGCTGACCCCTAATAACTTCCTAAAACCTCAGTGGTGGCAGTAAATGGGGTTTTATACCCAGGAAGGAGGCAGAGGGGGGATTATGGCGTGGGGTTTGTATTTCAGGGGTTGGGCTTGGCCCCTTAGTTACAGTGAAGGGAACTCTTAAGGCGTCAGCATACCAAGATATTTTGGACAATTTCATGCTCCCAAATTTGTGGGAAGAGTTTGGGGATGGCCCCTTCCTGTTCCAACATAACTGCACACCAGTGCACAAAGCAAGGTCCATAAAGACATGGATGAGCGAGTTTGGGGTGGAGGAACTTGACTGGCCTGCACAGAGTCCTGACCTCAACCTGATAGAACACCTTTGGGATAAATTAGAGACTGCAAGCCAGGCCTTCTCATCCAACATCAGTGCCTGACCTCACAAATGCTCTTCTGGAAGAATGGTCAAACATTCCCATAGACACTCCTAAACCTTATGAACGGCTTTCCCAGAAGAGTTGAAGCTGTTATAGCTGCAAAGGGTGGGCCAACTCAATATTGAACCCTACAGACTAAGACTGGGATGCCATTAAAGTTCATGTGCGTGTAAAGGCAGGTGTCCCAATACTTTTGGCAATATAGTGTGCTTATATATATATAATTTTGCCATTTTTGTGTATACTTTACAAGACAGTCACACTGTGCAGACAGAGGCTGGGATTTAATTACCTTCCTCATCTCCTTTGTAGTTGTGGTGTTTGAACTCCAGTTTGTTCAACATTGAACCCTACGGACTAAGACTGGGATGCCATTAAAGTTCACGTGCGTGTACAGGCAGGTGTCCCAATACTTTTGGCAATATAGTGTATATATACAGTACGTGATTTGGCACACAGGTGTAGCAGTAAAACTGCTAAAGGGCAGACCTTAAGTGGGTAAAGCACACTCTCTTTGCTGCCACACAGTGGCGTATCATCCATGGGTGCAGGGTGTTCACCGAACACGGGCCCCGAGGGGTGGGGGGGCCCACAGTGCTCTGACCAACACTGCACGTAAGGATGATCTGTCCCTGGTTGACATCCGGGGATTATCGGAGCGTGTGGGCTTGCACATGGGCCCACTAATTTCATGATACGCCCCTGCTGCCACACATATGGGTTACAAGTGCAGCAAGAGGTTAAAGTGATTAAAATATTTGTTGGAATGTTAGAAAAAACTTCTAAGGCTCCAGTTGCGACTTTGGATGGGTTGCGACTTTGGTTTTGACCAAAGATAATGGACAACTGTCGCATGCAAAACATTCAGGTGTGACTTTCATGAGACTCTTGAGGGTTAATGTTGAAGTCTTGGTCCCAAAGTCGGACCAAAGTAGTGCATAAACTACTTTGAAGTTGCATAAATATGAGCGGCATTCATTGGAAAACTTGGGGTGCGACTTGTCGTGCAACTTTGATGTCCAAAGTCGCATGACAAGTCGCACAAGTGTGAACGAAGTTTGGAGACCTCTGGACTAGATGTCCAAAGTCGCATGAAAAGTCGCACACGTGTGAACAAAGTTTGGAGACCCCTGGCCTAGATCACCAAACGAAAAGCTTTCACTGTCACTAATTAATCTATATGTATATAACTTTTAATAGGACAAAGTTACCATTGTAACGACAAAATGATTGCAGAATAAAGCGGCCCATAGCAGACTGGTTACAGTCGTGGTTCAGGGGGTACAGGGGTGGGAGCTGGAATGGTTAATGGACAATACATGAATCTCTATCCAGATATGCAGGAGTTAAACTATTAGCAAACTTCGCCTCGGCCAAGATCAGCAGGAGAGCGAACGCCGCTGGCGCGGGACCAACTTTCGCTTCAGGAACGGGAAGAGCGCCAAGCTAAGAACCGCAAGGTCCAAGTGCTTAGAGCTGAGCAAACAGCTTGGTGTGTCAGCGGAGGAGAAGGATGAGACTTATTAATGTTTGTCCAACACCTTCCACACAAGACAAATAAACCCTCAGTGGACGGGCACCGCGACCGCCATACCCAGACACGGTGACCACATTAAAGGGGTCCACCATCTGCCTCTGCTTCCTGCAGGAGTCCTCTGAGATGTGTCACTGCCGATGGGGGAGGGGGGCCCTTTGATCCGGAGAAGAGTCCCTAATTGATACACGATTGTCCTTATCACGTCTGATAGAACATTTCCGCTGTTTGGTGTCTCATAGGGGCCTCCAGGAAAGTCCTGAGCCATGAGCACCCAATAAATGACAATCAGATGCAGCTTGAAAGAGGAAGCACAGCCAGTTCTACAAATAAGGGAGATTTCATTTTCCTAAAATCTGACCTCCAACCTCCCCTTCAGTCTTCCACAGTTGTACCGGCTCCTCTCCTGTACTGAAATGGCTTCCCCTGCTTTCACTGCACACTGTGTGCTTCTCACAATGTGCATCAGAAGCTGCATCAAGTCAGATAGAGCCCCGCCTCCTTTCCTGGCTGGAGGACGCCCAGTAGGCTCTACAGACTGCTAGTCCCTGGCCCCTCCCCTTTCATTCATTAGATTTCACTTCTTTCAATCATGGAGGATCATCATCAGATTTGGCCGTTACCTAGGGTGATCTGCATGCAAATGGAATCTGTCTAGGAACGCTCGCTCCAGGCTGACATCCACCCATCAAAGCATTTTGAGCACAACTCCTCCAAATATAAAATATGGGTTGTTACAGGTGGCTGGAGCTGTTTGTTTTCAGACTGTCGCTTTCTACTTAAGGCAGCAGATATATCATTTAATTCTTTCCTTCCACCCGTGGTAGAAAATCACTTCCACCCGTGGTAGAAAATCACTTCCACCCGTGGTAGAAAATCACTTCCACCCGTGGTAGAAAATCACTTCCACCCGTGGTAGAAAATCACTTCCACCCATGGTAGAAAATCACTTCCACCCACAGTAGAAAATGACTTCCACCCGTGATAGAAAATGAATTCTACCCATGATAGAAAATTACTTCCACCCATGGTAGAAAATTACTTCCACTCGTGATAGAAAATTACTTCCACCCATGGTAGAAAATCACTTCCACCCATGATAGAAAATTACTTGCACCCATGATAGAAAATTACTTCCACCCATGGTAGAAAATCACTTCCACCCGTGGTAGAAAATTACTTCCACCCGTGATAGAAAATTACTTCCACCCATGGTAGAAAATCACTTCCACCCGTGGTAGAAAATTACTTCCACCCGTGATAGAAAATTACTTCCACCCGTGATAGAAAATTACTTCCACCCATGGTAGAAAATCACTTCCACCCATGATAGAAAATTACTTCCACTCATGATAGAAAATTACTTCCACCCATGGTAGAAAATGAATTCCACCCGTGATAGAAAATTACTTCCACCCATGGTAGAAAATCACTTCCACCCATGGTAGAAAATCACTTCCACCCATGGTAGAAAATCACTTCCACCCATGATAGAAAATTACTTCCACCTGTGATAGAAAATTACTTCCACCCATGGTAGAAAATCACTTCCACCCGTGGTAGAAAATTACTTCCACCCGTGATAGAAAATTACTTCCACCCGTGATAGAAAATTACTTCCACCCATGGTAGAAAATCACTTCCACCCATGATAGAAAATTACTTCCACTCATGATAGAAAATTACTTCCACCCATGGTAGAAAATGAATTCCACCCGTGATAGAAAATTACTTCCACCCATGGTAGAAAATCACTTCCACCCATGGTAGAAAATCACTTCCACCCATGGTAGAAAATCACTTCCACCCATGATAGAAAATTACTTCCACCTGTGATAGAAAATTACTTCCACCCATGGTAGAAAATCACTTCCACCCGTGGTAGAAAATTACTTCCACCCGTGATAGAAAATTACTTCCACCCGTGATAGAAAATTACTTCCACCCATGGTAGAAAATCACTTCCACCCATGATAGAAAATTACTTCCACTCATGATAGAAAATTACTTCCACCCATGGTAGAAAATGAATTCCACCCGTGATAGAAAATTACTTCCACCCATGGTAGAAAATTACTTCCACCCATGATAGAAAATTACTTCCACCCATGGTAGAAAATCCCTTCCACCCATGATAGAAAATTACTTCCACCTGTGATAGAAAATTACTTCCACCCATGGTAGAAAATTACTTCCACCCGTGATAGAAAATTACTTCCACCCATGGTAGAAAATCACTTCCACCCATGGTAGAAAATAACTTCCACCCGTGTTAGAAAATCACTTCCACCCATGATAGAAAATTACTTCCACCCATGGTAGAAAATGAATTCCACCCATGAGAGAAAATGACTTCCACCCGTGGTAGAAAGTCGCTCGCACCTACGGTAGAAAATAACTTCTACCCGTGGTAGAAAATTACTTCCACCCATGGTAAAAAATGACTTCCACCAGTGGTAGAAAATCACTTGCACCCGTGGTAGAAAATCACTTCCACCTGTCATAGAAAATCACTTCCACCCATGGTAGAAAATCACTTCCACCTGTCATAGAAAATCACTTCCACCCGTGGTAGAAAATCACTTCCACCCATGGTAGAAAATCACTTCCACCTGTCATAGAAAATCACTTCCACCCATGGTAGAAAATCACTTCCACCAGTGGTAAAAAACCACGTCCACCCGTTTTAGAAAATTACTTCCACCCGTGGTAGAAAATCACTTCCACCTGTAATAGAAAATCACTTCCACCCATAGTAGAAAATCACTTCCCCCCATGGTAGAAAATCACTTCAACCCATGGTAGAAAATCACTTCCACCCGTGGTAGAAAATCACTTCCACCCATGGTAGAAAATCACTTCCACCCATGGTAGAAAATCACTTCCACCCGTGGTAGAAAATCACTTCCACCCATGGTAGAAAATCACTTCCATCCGTGGTAGAAAATCATGTCCACCCGTGGTAGAAAATCACTTCCATCCATGGTACAAAAAGTCTTCCACCCAAGGTGGAAAATGACTTCCATCCATGAGAGGAAATTACTTCCACCATGGTAGAAAATCACTTCCACCCATGGTAGAAAATGACTTCCACCAGTGTTAGAAAATGACTTCCACCAGTGGTAGAAAATCACTTCCACCCATGGTAGAAAATCGATTGCAGCTGTGGTAGAAAATCACTTCCACCCATCATAGAAAGTCGCTTCCACCCGTGGTAGAAAATCACTTCCACCATGGTATAAAATCACTTCCACACGTGGTAGAAAATCACTCGCACCCATGGTAGAAAATGACTTCCACCAATGGTAGAAAATGACTTCCACCCGTGGTAGAAAATCACTTCCACCCGTGGTAGAAAATCACTTCCACCCATAGTAGAAAATCACTTCCACCCATGGTAGAAAATCACTTCCACCCATGGTAGAAAATCACTTCCACCCGTGGTAGAAAATCACTTCCACCCATGGTAGAAAATCACTTCCATCCGTGGTAGAAAATCATGTCCACCCGTGGTAGAAAATCACTTCCATCCATGGTACAAAAAGTCTTCCACTCAAGGTGGAAAATGACTTCCATCCATGAGAGGAAATTACTTCCACCATGGTAGAAAATCACTTCCACCCATGGTAGAAAATGACTTCCACCAGTGTTAGAAAATGACTTCCACCAGTGGTAGAAAATCACTTCCACCCATGGTAGAAAATCGATTGCAGCTGTGGTAGAAAATCACTTCCACCCATCATAGAAAGTCGCTTCCACCCGTGGTAGAAAATCACTTCCACCATGGTATAAAATCACTTCCACACGTGGTAGAAAATCACTCGCACCCATGGTAGAAAATGACTTCCACCAATGGTAGAAAATGACTTCCACCCGTGGTAGAAAATCACTTCCACCCGTGGTAGAAAATCACTTCCACCCATGGTAGAAAATTACTTGATTCCCCCATCAACACAGACTATGTTGATAGGGGAATCCCTCCAGTAGCGCTATTGTGTTTTGCTGGTTGGGGACGCAGGGAGCCATTCCAGTTGGGAGAACACAATGATTCCTGCTAGCGGCAATAGCCGCCAGCAGTAATCGTATGTGAAAAATGTGACTGGTTGGTTGTGACCAAGTCAATCCATTGAGCAACTTGGGTACAATCAGCCTGCCCATACATGGATCAAAATTTGTCCAGTCCTTGCTGAATCTCAATGCCAAAAAAAGCAGACAGAAAGATGAAAGGAGGGGGGGGGGGTTACTACTTTGATTAATAGTTGTGGGTGTAAAACTTTGGCTTGGGCTACTAAGGTCTTCTTCACCAGGATGGTTATGAACAGCTTGGTACGCATGTGAAAGGAATCTAAAACATCAGCTGGCTCTTGGAAATCTAAAATATCATGTTTTATTGCCTGATACAAAAAAAAGTTTTTTTTTTAAAAAGATACTATTCTTATTTATTTGAAAAATACAAAAATATTTAGGAAAATATGTACAAATTTTATACAATCCATAAAATGCACCACCCTGCTCTGCAGTGGTATGGTCCACAATGATGCCATGCAGAATTCTGATCTTCCCTCTAAGTCTCCATCACCCTTGATATGTACCCCCCCCCTCCAAAAAAAATGTGAGTATGAACAGTATAAATATCATTTTTTTGTTTATGTATTTATTTTTTCTTAACTAAAATAAATACTCAAGTGCTTCTTTCTTTCTTTTTCTTTTGTTCTTTCTTTTTTTCTCTCATTCTTTCTCTTTCTTTTTCTCTCTTTCTCCCCTGATTCTTTCTCATTTTTTTCTTGCTCTTTCTCTCTCTCTCTATCTTTTTCTCTCTTTCTTTCATTCTCTTTCTCTTTCTTTTTCTCTTTCTTTCTTTCTTTCTCTCTCTCTCTCTCTTTCTTTTTCTCTTTCTTTCTTTCTTTCTTTCATTCTCTCTCTCTCTTTCTTTTTCTCTTTCTTTCATCCTCTTTCTTTCTTTTTCTCTCTTTCTTTCATTCTCTTTCTTTTTCTCTTTTTTTCATTCTTTCTTTCTTTCTTGATTCTTTCTCTTTTTTTCTCTCTCTCCCTCTCTTTCTTTCTTATTTCTTTATTTCTTTCTCTTTCATCTTTCTTTCTTCTAGCCTAGTCATTTTTTGGCCCTCCACATTTTTACAGCTCAGTGAACTTTACATTTGAGGTGAAATGTATTGCAGAGCCCCCCCCCCCCCCCC
>BLSH010552741.1:817341-830418 GCA_018402905.1 Glandirana rugosa | reverse complement strand
CCCCCCCACTACCCCCTGTCTGTATCCAACCCTCCCACACCATCCCTGCCCGTGTCTGAGCCCCCACCACCGCCACTGTTGCATGTAAATCTGACAAATTTTATTTTAGTTTTAATTGTCATGATATAAACCAATTGATGTGGGGGCCTTTTGGTGGATGTTTTTTTTTTTAATGGGGCGGGGGGGCAGCATTTTATTCTTGGACCCAGGCAGCACAATGTCTTGGGCCAGCCCTGCTCTGGCTGTATGTTTAGGGTCGTTGTCCTGCTGGAAGGTGAACCTCCACCCTAGTCTCAAGTCTTTTGCAGACTCTAACAGGTTTTCTTCTAAGATTGCCCTGTATTTGGCTCCATCCATCTTCCCATCAACTCTGACCGGCTTCCCTGTCCCTGCTGAAGAAAAGCATCCCCACAACATAATTCTGCCACCATCATGTTTCATGGTGGGGATGGTGAGTTCAAATTGATGTGCAGTGTTAGTTTTCCGCCACACACAGCGTTTTGCTTTTAGGCCAAAAAGTTAAATTTTGGTCTCATCTGAGCAGAGCCCCTTCTTCCACATGTTTGCTGTGTCCCCCACATGGCTTCTCACAAACTGCAAACGGGACTTCTTATGGCTTTCTTTCAACAATGGCTTTCTTCTTGCCACTCTTCCATAAAGGGCAGATTTGTGGAGTGCAGGACTAATAGTTGTCCTGTGGACAGATTCTCCCACCTGAGCTGTGGATCTCTGCAGCTCCTCCAGAGTTACCATGGGCCTCTTGGTTGCTTCTCTGATCAATGCTCTCCTTGCCCGGCCGGACAGTTTAGATGGACGGCCATGTCTTGGTAGGTTTGCAGTTGTGCCATACTCTTTACATTTTCCGATGATGGATTGAACAGTGAGATGTTCAAAGCTTGGAATAATTTACATAACCTAACCCTGCTTTAATCTTCTCCACAACTTTATCCCTGACCTGTCTTGTGTGTTCCTTGGCCTTCATGATGCTGTTTGTTCACCAAGGTTCTCTAACAAAGCTCTGAGGGCTTCACAGAACAGCTGTATTTATACTGAGATTAAATTACACACAGGTGGACTCTATTTGCTAATTAGATGACTTCTGAAGGCAATAGGTTCCACTAGATTTTAGTTGGGGGTATCAGAGTAAAGGGGGCTGAATACACACACACACTTTTCAGATATTTATTTGTAAAAAAAAAATATTTGAAAACCATTTTTCATTTTCCTTCCACTTCACAATTATGAGCCACTTTGTGTTGGTCTATCACATAAAATCCCAATAAAATACATTTACGTTTTTGGTTGTAATATGACAAAATGTGGAACATTTCAAGGGGTATGAATACTTTTTCAAGGCACTGTATTTCTTTATTAGCCAACTTTTTCCACCTCTGATGTTTGAAGAAATTGCCACCAAATACGAACTTTTCAGCTTGTTAATAAATAAATGATGCACAATCAGTGAAAACACGGCTGCAGCCTGTCTCCAGGGAGCCATATTTTCCCAAATTGGTTGCCATTGGTTGCTATGTGTTAATATGACTGGCAGACTGCATCCTATATGCCATTTTTTATTTTACCTGTAGTTTCATGTAAACTGGCCTACAGGCATTACCCACACAATGGGACAAGAGCATGTATGTAAAACAAAAATGTACTTAAAGCGGAGTTCCACCCAAAAGTGGAACTTCTGCTTTAAGGGAAGGTGACCCCCTGACATGCCACAATTGGCATGTCATTTTTTTTGGGGGTGGGCCCTGTTTTCATAGGGTCTCAGGTCCACGTCTTCTCCTAGAGCCGCGGCTCCAGAAGGAAGTTCACCTTCCCCCCCATCCCTCTCAGCGATCTTCTGGGACAAGTCACAGGTCCCAGAAGATACGCCGGCCATTCACAAAGCACAGCGCGACTCGCGCAAGCGCAGTGCGTGCTCGGCTTTGAAGCCAAAGCCGGGTGCCCACACTTGTGATGCCGGCGCCGCCGAGGGGAGGGGGAGAAGAGCGAGCCCTCGGGCGACTGCATCACTGGAGCCTGGAACACGTGAGTGTCCAATTGTTAAAAGTCAGCAGCTACGCTTTTTGTAGCTACTGGCTTTCAATTGGGTGGAACTCCAATTTAAAGTGAAGCAATACCTTTTCTCATTTCTCAATGTATGTAAATACACTAGCTCTATGGGAAATCTTGGTCAGCTTGACAAGGCACTGCTTCGGTAGATTACCTAGGCAAGCTGGCTGACTCCTGTCACTTATGGCTTGGGAGCAGTGCCATGTCAAGCTGACCAAGATTTCCCATAGACGGCAATGTTAAATGTTAAAAACATGGAGCAGTGCCATGTCAAGCTGACCAACATTTCCTATAAACGGCAATGCTAAATGTTAAAAACATGGAGCAGTGCCATGTCAAGCTGACCAAGATTTCCTATAGACGGCAATGTTAAATGTTAAAAACATGGAGCAGTGCCATGTCAAGCTGACCAAGATTTCCCATAGACGGCAATGTTAAATGTTAAAAACTTGGAGCAGTGCCATGTCGAGCTGACCAAGATTTCCCATAGACGGCAATGTTAAATGTTAAAAATTGGGAGCAGTGCCATGCTAAGCTGACCAGGATTTGTGTCCGTACTCGAGAGTGTACCTAAAGTGCATGTACACAAAGTGGGGTATGCCTGTATATACTGTAAAACATTACCACACATTGATATTCTGCTTCTATGAGTCTTTAAGGACACGACTGACACTCTTACATAAGCTCCGCTGAGGGAGGCCATACTGGGTACTGTCAAGTTAAGCAGCAATTGGAATAACTCGGAGCAGAAATCCTGAGACTTCCAGCCAGGGAAGGAGACCAAATCACACACTAAGCTCCCCTCCTCCCACCTTATCCCGGCTCCATCTGAATACATGGCACTCGCCCACAAACAAATGGGAAACAGACTTCGGCGTAACCAGAACCTCGCAGTCTATAATCGGCTATTGTTCAGACCATCTCGGCCACATACAAATAAAATTGAGATATATATTTAAAAATGAATCCTTTTTTCTGCACCATAAATTTCGAACAGCTGATCTAAGATGGAAGCTCTCATGATGCCTTCATATTAGAGGGTCAGTCCACCCAAAATGCTGTTTCAATTACAAGTAGAGTCTGGTGGGCTAAATCAGTAAGTAGTGTACATGTGTCAGCATCAATCCCATTACTTTTAATGTGAAAACTTTAGTGGAAAAAAATGTAAACCAGTAATCTGCTCCATAGGTCATACAACTGGCTTGAAAGTTATCAAAATGCTGCAACCTGTCCAATCACTTTTATTATTATTTTTATTTATTTGATCCTGCAAAATCAAGCTAACCCATATTTGTAGCACCCTCCTAGGTACAGTAGGTGCTTTGTTAGGTAAATTTAGTTCTAGGTCCTTGTATCCAGTGAAGCTGCATTTCATTGATAGGCGAGTTTAGCTCTGGTTCACTGTAATCAGTGTAGCTGTGTTTGATTGCTCTGGTCTATTCCGTGCTTCAGTGGCTGCAGGATTAACTGCTTTCCCCTGTGTGTCAAGAAATATTCTGAAAGATAGTGGTCAGGGAGAGTCTAAACAGCAGCTGAATATTTATACAACTCTGCCCAATCTCTGGGGAGAGGTGCCCAGATGGTGGCTTGGAGTGTGTATAAATACTCAGAGTATTTTTTTCCCCCTTGGCAATTCAGCCATGTCCCACATAAACATATTCCAAATTGTCTCAATACTGTGAGCTCCTGGAAGTAAGTAAATCAACACAATAAAATAAATTATAACTCAAGGCAGCTGCTGCTTAACCACTTCATCCGCAGAAGGATTTCCCACTGTAGGACCAGGGCACTTTTTGCGATTCAGCACTGCGTCGCTTTAACTGACAATTGTGCGGTCGTGCGACATTGTACCCAAACTAAATTTGTGTCCTTTTTTCCCATAAACAGAGCTTTCTTTTGGTGGTATTTGATCCCCTCTGCGTCATTTCTGATCACTGTTATAAACAAAAAAGAGCGACAATTTTGCAAAAAAACCCAAATTTCTTACTTTTTCCTAAAATCCAAATCCAAAAAAATGTTGTTTCTCTCTGGCAGGTCATCACGGCTCGCCAGCGGACATCGGGTCCGTCCGAGCCGCGGGCACACTCCTCCAGAGTACGGCGGGCGCGAGAGTGCCCCCAAGCTGCGCGTCCATGAATTGCCACTTATTTATGGCGATTCACGGAATACAACCACATTGCAGCAGTAAAAATACAGTGGTTAATCCCAATTTATACAATTCATACACAGAATGAAAAACACACAATCTCTAACGTCACTCCAGCACTTAGCCAAAATCAATGGGATAGAGAAGCCACCACCTCCCAGTGTTACTTGAGCAGCAGTTTTTTGTTTTGCAGGCTGAAGCTACCCAGAGACACCAGGAAATGGGGAAATGGCAGGATCAACCATTGGCATTCGGAAACTAGTTTGCTAATCCTTGATGTGATTGGAGTATAAAGCGTGCTTTGCCATTCAGAAATGAGAGGCAATAACTAGCGGTGAGTGGGGTGTAAGGTTGCCACATCATCCCTTTAAACCCAAACACATATGAATTACACAGGTTCTGTGGCTGATTAAGGGGCTAATTAAATTCACTTGGTGCCTCATCTGCATTAAATTGGCCTCAGAACAACCTGTGCAATCCATATGTGTTCGGGTTTAAAGGGATGAGGTGGCAACTCTAGTGGGGTGGCACACGGGAGTGAGTCACATTTACCTCACTAGTGGTTTACAAGCAACAATTTATGGACTGTCAGTTAGCAGTGAGTGGGAATTGACTGTTTTTTATCCACCATGTGTACTTCTATCAATAGGAGGTGGTGGCTTTTCTGTTCAGTTAATTTTGGCTAAGTGCTGCTGGAGTGACATTAGGAATTCAGCCATGTGCCTGGGGTTCATCGAGGCCTCAGTTGTGCTGGCTGGAGGCCTACTTTGCTGACTGAGGGGCTGTCATCTGGGGATGTAGTCTAGTACCATGGGGTGAAAGTGTCTGGAAGATATTGGAAAGGAGGCAACCAATTATCCAAGGACATTAGTGAGTACAGACTGGTGGGAGAAATGCCATCCCTCTAATGCAGTGGTTCTCAACTCTGGTCCTCGGGACCCACCAACAGGCCAGGTTTTCAGGATTACCTTGGGGAGATGCAGACTAGAATGCTGCAATTACTGAGCAGCAAATTATATCACCTGTGATGTATTTCAGTTATCCTGCAAACCTGGCCTGTTGGGGGGTCCCGAGGACCGGAGTTGAGAACCACTGCTCTAATGCAAGAGTCAGCAAGTTTAACCACTTGCCGACCACCCGCCGTGGCTTGACGGCAGCAAAGTGGTCCGTTATCGCGAAACGCCGTCACCTGACGGCGGTAGGGTTGCCACCTCATCCCTTTAAACCCGAACACATATGAATTACACAGGTTGTTCTGTGGCCGATTAAGGTGGTAATTAAACCCACTTGGTGCCTTATCTGCATTAAATTAGCCTCAGAACAACCTGTGTAATTCATAAGTGTTGGGGTTTAAAGGGATGAGGTGGCAACCCTAGACGGCGGCCGCGATAAAGAGTATTGTGAACGCACTCACGCGCTCGCTGTGTTCCGGGGGGGCCAGGGAGTGGGTAGGACGGACTCGATCTCCGCCGGCTACCCACGATGCCCCCCCCCCGCAATGAGAGAACGGAGGTCCGTGTAAGTAAACACGGATCTCCGTTCTGACAGAGGGACGGTGATCACAGGCTTCCTGTATATGGGAGCCGTGATCACTCCCCTCCCCCTGCCAGCCCAGCCCACATACGGTTAGAACACACTGAGGGAACACAGTTAACCCTTAGAGCACCCCCTCCAGGTTAACCCCTTCACTGCCAATGGCATTTACATAGTAATCAGTGCATTTTCATAGCACTGATCGCTGTATAAATGCCATTGTTCCCAAAAAAGTGTCAAAATGGTCCGACATGTCCGCTGCAATATCGCAGTACCGCTAAAAATCGCAGATCACCGCCATTACTAGTAAAAAATAAAAAAATAAATAAAAACCTCAGAAGTGAATTCTCATCATTCGTAAAAGCGGCAAGTTTTACGCAAGCCAATCAATAAAGGCCAATTGCGATTTTTTTTTTTAACAAAAATATGAGGAGGAATATAATTCGGCCAAAACTGATGAAAAAAAAAATGTTTTTTTTTTTTGGATTTGTATTTTAGCAAAAAGTAAGAATTTTTTTTTTTTTAAAAATTGTTGCTCTTTTTTTGTTTATAGCGGTGATCAGAAATTATGCAAAGGTGACCAAATACCACCAAAAGAAAGCTCTATTTGTGGGGAAAAAAAGACGCAAATTTTGTTTGGGTACAACGTCGCACGACCGCGCAATTGTCAGTTAAATCGACGCAGTGCCGAATCGGAAAAAGTGCTCTGGTCCTAAAGTGGGAAATCCTTCCTGGTCTGAAGTGGTTAAAGGGGGTGTCCTGAAGAGCTCAGTCTGTTTCATTCCTAGTGCATGGACTTTGCTCGGATGTCCACTGAGGAAGATTAATTTCCTCAAGTTGCTACTACAAAGCTCAGTACATCCTTTACTTGTGCAAGGACTTAAGGACTTTAATTAAGGCATCCAGAAAAAGCATACCCCTAGACTGGTTATTGAGCCTGAAGAGTGGTTGGAATTGTGTGC
Source organism: Glandirana rugosa (assembly GCA_018402905.1). Taxonomy (NCBI): domain Eukaryota; kingdom Metazoa; phylum Chordata; class Amphibia; order Anura; family Ranidae; genus Glandirana; species Glandirana rugosa. The sequence goes on along the minus strand of BLSH010552741.1, from coordinate 823,716 downwards.
CTAGTTGTGGGGCATTTACTGAACCCTGAGCATCTACTCAGCCGCTCCTACATGGGTAGCGCTATATATTGGTAGTGAACTACAGATAATAATTGTGTAGCATCCTCCTAGTATAGAGAAGGCTGCTAGATAAATGTAGTTATCTTTGTAATCAGTGGAGCAGAGGTTTATTGTTTAGGTGTCTTACAGGGTGCTGCTCTGATTACTTACCCCTGTATTCTAGAGGATTCTAGAATTATAGCGGGAGGAAAAAAACAGTAAGCAGCATGAATATTTCTGGGTCTCCAACCAATCCCTGGAGAGGTGTCCCCAGAAGGTTTTGGAAGAGCTCATAAACAGACTGGGGCGGAGGCAGAACCATGTTTTTGGGTCCAGTCCTGTTGGAGGAGTTCCCTGGGGCAGGATTTCTGAAGTTGCCACCTAGAAGACATCAGGGTCCCAGCTGAGGTTTCAGCTGGGGAAAAGGGAGAAGGAGAGGGGGGTGGGCTATTCACAAAAGCATAAACTTGGAGTTTGCTTCGGTCTGGAGAAGCTCATCGGAGAGATTACCAGGGGGAAGTTGGTGGAGAACTGTCCAGCTGTCCTATGGTGGTGTGAGTTTGTGTCTCTTTCACTGGAGGTGGCCCAGTGGATATCAGAAGGATCAAGCAACCGATGATCTTGCAGCCGTGTTATTAATGGACATTTTTGTGTAGCCCAGCAAGCTAGAGAAGAGACCTCAAAGCATTCAGTTCTCCAGTTCTAGGATACCCCATGCCCCCTCACTCCATCCAAGTTCTTTGTTCCAATAAAACCTAAAAAAACACCCCTAGACTTTTCTTTTGAGAAAGTGAAAAAATGGATAAACTGCTATGCTCCTGGCTGTGTGTCTTAACTGGGGAAATAAGGCCAAGTTCAGCAGCGGCTTTTTTGGGGGTATGCTACAATATGGATGTAATCTTTTGCCAGTATACATAGAGCCAACATAAGACTATGAACCAACCACATGGTATTTATCCACTTACCGCATCCTCTGTCCCGTTCTTGCAAGTCTTCCATGTGTGCGTGTCATTGCTGACCTGGACCTTGTATGATGTCACCCAGTCATCCCTGGAAAGGAAACCATTTAACACATATGACCCAATGTAATTTTAAAATAAATTGTACATGGCTGCTGGATACATCACTTTCAATGTAATTTTAAAATAAATTGTACATGACCGCTGGATTCATCACCCCCCCCAGTGAACCCCTCCCTATATATATGCAGTACACTGAAAATACATTATGGAATTGAAATGGCCTCAGTAGTACTTTATTAACAAAATAAACCATGCCCAATAAACAACACGACAATTCAGAAGGCTTGCCTATGGTCCAACCCTATCCCCAACTAAAACCCATCATCTCGAAGCTCCAAACTGACCATTTTCTGCCTTTATAGGCGCAATAAAGACAACCAAAAGGGGAAGCACCATACCTCCAGATGGGCCCCACTTTTGGTTAGCATCCCACTATGCTCAGGACCCTTACCTGCTAAGCTGTTCTGTTCTTATTACCTAATCCTGTTGGCATACAAAAAATGGGGTTTGGACTACTTTCTCCTGTCCACACTTCTATAATATTCCCCCAGAAACCACCACAGTTCCTACTCTTGCAGCTCCTCCCAACCACGTCAACCTCCAATTAAGTAAGAAAGTTTGCACTCACATTGACCTCTTATGTCAACCAGAGTACATGAAACCCTAGGGTTCCTCTAGATGTTGCTCTGGGTTCCTTGAACTGTGACTGACCCTTAATCTGATGGTACCTGCATAATTATGGAGTCAACACCATTTGGCAGAACCAGCGGAATGGTACCATTAATCTTTATTAGCTGTCTCCATAGGGTAGCATTCTGACCAACACTGAAATAGAGGCATTCGTCTCATTGACTACCAATGTAGGAGGAATTTTCCCATTGCACCCTCATGAATTTGTTTTATCAGGGTTTCACTGAGACCCAAAGATAATTTTAAGGTTTTCCCTGGGGCTAGAAGGCTTTGAAAATCTGTCTTACATTCTTTTTTGTGTGACTATTGCCCACCCATCTACTATGGGAGGCTTCTGAGGCCAGGTTTAAAAGATGTTATTTGAAAACTGCACAAACTGGTATGAACAGTAACAGCAGCTCATGCAGGGCGCAGGGGCGCCACCCCCTTAATGCATGCGCCCGAACCCTAATCTACATGCAGGGCGCCGGACGCATGGTTTCCAATTTTTTTTCCCGAAGCACATGATTAGAGCTGGAGGCTCTAATTGGCTTCAAAAAGGGTGGGTTTGGGGTGCAGAGCACTGCATCTGGAGCCCATCCAGTTGTTTGACATTAGCGAATTAATATTTTGTCATCCCGGCCAATTAGGAAGCGAGACCCGATTGGCCGGGAGTCCCAAGACCCAATTGCCCGCGAGTCAAAACTCCTGATTGGTCGTGAGGAGAAGTGACCGCCAGGACTCGGGAGGAGATGCAGGGGGAAGCCACCAAAGCAACGACCTGGATGGGGTAAGTGCGGGGCTGGCGGGGGGCCTGGTGGGTGACGGGCGAGAGTGATGGGAGGGTGGGTTATGTGGTTGGTTGGTTGGTTGGCTGGCTGGGGGTGGCTGGCTGCCTGCCTCTCGAAGAAAATTGAGCACCAGCTGCCACTGTCTATGAAATAAACAAATTGGGAATAAATTAAGCTAAAAGTAAAGACTAATTTCACCACCAACCTGGTCACTTCTGTAGCTTCCATCCTTGGAGAATATCAGCTTATACAGTAGTTTGGGATGGTGATTATTTTTTAATACATTTTCAGGAGGAAAGAGTATGACTATGACTACTAAGACAATGAACTGGTTTATTTTTACCTGAAAATGTCCTTTATAAATAGACAATACTGCTGAAAATGGCATTCTCCCTTCCACCACCACTAAAAAATGGTGATACTTCAACTTAGACGTTTTATATTTTGACCCCTACATAATACATACAGATCTGAGGTCTTTGAAATACTTCTGTCAATACATTAACAGCATCTGTGTTTGACTTATGCCATTTTAACATAGCTAACCCAAAGATGTGACAACAATTCATACTGTCAACCAGTGGCAGAGCTACCAGGGCTGCAAAGGTCGCCCCTGTGTTCCACCACCATGTGAGTTGGGGGGGGGGAGGGGCAAGATGACAAGGAGGGCCGCTGCTGGACTGTAATAAAGGGCCCCACAATGGAAATAAAGGGAGGAGCCCCAGGACAGATGGACTGCAGGGTTGTAATAACGGGCTATGCAATGGAAATAAAGGGCCCTGGAATTGGAGGGAAGAGCCCTGGGGACCAATGGAAGGGGTCTTGGGGGCCCTTTGTGGTTTCTTGCACCAAGGCCCTAAAGGTTCTAGTTATGCCTCTGCCTTGAACTATTGAAATTGAAGCAATAACACATATGCAGACAATACTAAGGATGGGATTAAGTCACTGGAACTGGAAAGTTTCGAAACTGCCACACCTCCTATCCTGTTCTTAGACAATCAACATCTGCCTTGACACATTCCATGGAGATTGGATTAAGGTGTCTGTGTTACCTGTGTGGCTATAAATGCTGGGGTATTTTCCTGACATTAGAAATAAAAAAGTGTCTTCAGCATTAAAGGACAAGAGCCCACCCCCATCCAGAAAACTTCAGTTCCACGTTAAAAACACCTATTGAACCAAGAAACAAGTGTGGATGGGCCCTAGGGCCGAGGGTCACATTAGTATATGGCCCTGTCCCCAGAATGGTCCTGAGGGTACTCTTAGGGTTTCAGTGTGTATACTCACGTCCATATTGAGTTCTTTCCCTGTGTGATGACTGCAGTAAAGTTGGTTAGTCTCCTGGCATCTATTTCTAACCACTGCTTCTTGTTCTTTTCACCAGCGCACCAGGCACCATCATAGAAGTCATCATCATAGATCCCGGACTGAGAAGAAGAGAAATATAAAGTGTAAGAAACATGTTCTTCCTAAATGGGGAATTCTTGCATATAAGGAGAGGGGTACACATAAAACATTCCAGGGTGGCTCCATATTTTTACAGAAGATCCTACACATCCCTAATGTTCCTCTCCTGAAATACTCTGCACTGCTGGAGGACTCTGCTCCTTCCTCTATCTAAAGCTCTTCTCCTGAAATACTCTGCACTGCTGGAGGACTCTGCTCCTTCCTCTATCTAACCCTCCTCTCCTGAAATACTCTGCACTGCTGGAGGACTCTGCTCCTTCCTCTATCTAACTCTCTTCTCCTGAAATACTCTGCACTGCTGGAGGAATCTGCTCCTTCCTCTATCTAACTCTCTTCTCCTGAAATACTCTGCCCTGCTGGAGGACTCTGCTCCTTCCTCTATCTAACTCTCTTCTCCTGAAATACCCTGCACTGCTGGAGGACTCTGCTCCTTCCTCTATCTAACCCTCCTCTCCTGAAATATTCTGCACTGCTGGAGGACTCTGCTCCTTCCTCTATCTAACTCTCTTCTCCTGAAATACTCTGCACTGCTGGAGGACTCTGCTCCTTCCTCTATCTAACTCTCTTCTCCTGAAATACTCTGCACTGCTGGAGGACTCTGCTCCTTCCTCTATCTAACCCTATTCTCCTGAAATACTCTGCACTGATGAAGGACTGCGCACTTTCCACTTGTTACTTTTTACGTGCTTGTGAAAGCGCAAACATTACCAGAACTAAAATCAGCCAAGTGTAAATCCGTATTTCAGCTAACTTGAAAATTTGCTGAAAGTCCTTATAAAAATGAAAACAGCCGCCCTCACATTTTCCTTGAAAGTAGACTTAATGGTCTATTTGCAGAAAGTTTCCAGCTACAGGGCAGCCAGAACAAAGATGAAATCCCTCTTCTGAGATCAGCGCTCGATGTTACATGAAATGACTAATACTGCGTGCTGAATGTTATATGGTGCAGAATTTTTGAAATGTAACTATTTTAAAGGGGAATAATTAGTAAAGCTGAAATGTAATCTACTTATATTTAGACTTCCCAGGTTCCTTGTCACCCAACCCGCTCCTGTCAACACGATGATGAAATTTTAGATATCAAATTCCCCTCCCAGTAAAAGAGCTTTAAAATAAGCCATCCAGGGGCGTAACGATAGGGGTTGCAGGGGTTGCAATTGCAACCGGGCCCCATGGTCCAGGGGGCCCATGTGCCTCCCTTGTACACCTGAATAGGAGGGATGGCGGGGGCGGCATTTAGAGGACCCAATCTCCTCTGTTTTCCTCTATCCAGTTTACTTGTCTTCTGCTGTTCCCAGGGCCCCTGTGTGCTTCCCTGGTCCCCCTGGGGCCTGCTGCAGAACCTGTGAAAGGGCCCCACTGCAGTACCGTAATAAAGGGACCCACAATAGGAGTAAAGGGCCCCAGCATCAGTGGGAAGAGGGAAGGGCCCTGGCCAGGGGTCAGGGGGCCCTTCATAATTTCTTGCACCGGGGCCCTGAAGGTTCTAGTTACGCCTCTGAAGCCATCACTAACCTCTCAAACAGCTTGTACTGTGAAGTTATTAATTCTCAAATGTCCTTAAGCCCCTAACACCCAAGCAATTTGCTGCATTTTTCCCTAAGCAAACTAACACGCAACTTGAATGTTCCCAGTGTAGTCAGTGGTGCTCATTCACACCTGAGCATCTTGCTGCCCCTTCTTGTACTACACATTACATGATTTTATTTTAGAATCTAGCATTTTTGACCGCATAGATAATAGGAAAGCATCAAAATGTGTGACACAAGCAATTTAGCACATTTTTGGCATGTTTTTGGACATAACAACCGGCCTCCTGCTCCTAGAAAAACATTACAACCCCAGTGATGTCCATTACAAAAACCTCTATGGCCCCAGTGATGTCCATTATAAGAACTTCTACAATCCAAGTGATGCCCATTATAAAAACCTCTACATAGTTACATAGTCAGTGAGGCTGGAAAAAGACACAAGTCCATCAAGTCCAACCCATGTGTGTGTTTTATTTTATGTCAGTAATACGTTGTATATCCCCCAATGTTGGAGTGACTGATACATTGATACATCTCCAAAAATATTACCCGTAGTGAACCTAACATCTTCAAGAATATTACCTGTAGTGACCCCGGTATCTCCAAAAACATTACCTGTAGTGACCCCAACATTACAAAAAGATCCTCGTCCTCCGGCCAACAATACAGGTTTTTGTACGGTTTTTACACGATTTAACGAACACAGTGTGTAAAACTACGAAAGGATAATAGATACGCCAGTTTTTACGATCTAAGATTTTATTTTAGTACATTACACATCATGTTCTTCCCCGTCGTTCTACGAGTCCACACTTACTCGTGGTGACTGATGTGACCCTTGTAAGTTCAACGCAC
>BLSH010552741.1:805079-817331 GCA_018402905.1 Glandirana rugosa | reverse complement strand
ACCTCTTGTCTGAGTCGTCACCGTACGTTACGGTTCGACGACGTTCGTTTCGATTGTTTCACAACCGTACGTAGTTTTTTCCCTAATTGAAGTCCCTATGCTTGGCATTGCATGCCACTGCTGAGCCTGTTCTCTACTAGGACCCCTAGGTCTTTTTCCATCCTTGATTCCCCCAGGGGCTCTCCCCCTAGTGAGTAATTTGCTTTCATGTTCTTGGTACCCAAATGCATTATCTTACATTTTTCTACGTTAAATCTCATTTGCCACTTGTCTGCCCACCCCATTAATTTATTCAGATCTTCTTGCAGTGTTTCCACATCCTGTGGAGAATTTATTGCTCTGCTTAGCTTGGTATCATCTGCAAATATTGAGATTGAGCTCTTCACCCCGTTCTCCAAATCATTTATGAATAAATTGAATAGGATTGGTCCCAGGACAGAACCCTTGGGAACCCCACTTTCTACCCCAGACCATTCTGAGTATTCCCCATTTATCACCACCCTCTGGACTCGCCCCTGTAGCCAGTTTTCAATCCAGGTGCTCACCCCTTGATCCATTACAAGAACCTCTACAACCTCCATGATGTCCATAACAAAAACCTTTACGACCCCAGTGATGTCCATTAGAGGAACCTATATGACACCTGTGATGCCTAAAACAAGAACCTCTACAACCCAAGTGATGTCCATTACAAAAACCTCTACAACCCCAGTGATGTCCATTATAAGAACCTCTACAACCCGAGTGATGCCCATTATAACAACCTCTACAACCCCTGTGATGTCCATTACAAAAACCTCTACAACACCAGTGATGTCCATTACAAGAACCTCTACAACCCGAGTGATGCCCATTATAAGAACCTCTACAACCCCTGTAATGTCCATTACAAAAACCTCTACAACCCCAGTGATGTCCATAACAAGAACCTCTACAACTCGAGTGATGCCCATTATAAGAACCTCTACAACCCCTGTAATGTCCATTACAAAAACCTCTACAACCCCAGTGATGTCCATTACAAGAACCTCTACAACTCGAGTGATGCCCATTACAAGAACCTTTACAACCCCTGTGATGCCCATTATAAAAACCTCTACAATCCCCATGATGTTCATTACAAAACCTCTAGGACCCCAGTGATATCCATTACAAGAACCTCTACAACCCGAGAGATGCCCATTATAAGAAACCTCTGTAACCCCAGTGATGTGCATTACAAGAACCTCTGCAACCCAAGTGATGCCCATTACAAAAAACCTCTACGGCCCCCGTGATGTCCATTACAAAAAACCTCTACCACCCCTGTGATGTCTGTTATAAGTACCTTTACAACCCCAGTTATGCCCACTACAAAAACCTCTATGACCCCTTTGATGTCCATTACAAAAAAACTCTATGATCCCAGTAATCTCCATTACAAGAATTATGGCACGCTGCAGTGGACTTGGCTGAAGAGGTCCGATGGCACAAGACACCACAATGCCACGCAGAAAAACCAGGAAGCAGGTACAAGGACTACAACAATGACATATGATGTCCCAGATGATACTGCTTTCCATTGGCCAATACAAAAACACATAAAGAATGTTACACAAAAATAAGAAAATTCACGCTTGAAAAAAAATGGTTCAAAATTGCCTGAAACACCTCAAGCAGAAATGTGAATAGGGGCTGAAGATCACAACAAAGACCTTAAACTGTGTTTCACTTGGTTTCTGACAGCTGAAAAACACCCACTCTGCATTTAGCCTGCATTCACACAGGGGCAATCCGACTTCGGCGCGACTTTGCAAGGCGACTTCCAGTGCGACTTCAAGGTGACTTCAGCGTGACTTTGGGCGACTTACAACGTGACTTCATGCCAGGCAACTTTGCCTGTAGCCAATCAGAGAAAAGAGGGAGGGGGTTGCCTTGGTAAATTATTTTATTTTTCCTGTAAGTCGCTTCAATATAGATGGGGAATTGGACTTGGAGGCGAATTCTATTGAATTCTATGGGCACAAGTTGGATAGAAGTCGCCTTGAAGTAGTACAGGAACCTTTTGTGAAGTCGGAGCGACTTCAGTAGCGTACATTAAGACGGCTCCCATTCACTTCAATGGGATTTCAGATGTCAAGCGACTTGGGGCGACTTGAGGCGACTCAAGTCGGAGAGCAAGTTGCCCCTGTGTGAATGGGCACTTAGAGCTTGGCAGGCTGCCAAAATCTCATAGAAAAAAGCTGAGTTTTTTTAATGCTGTGTTGTGAACTTTGAAAATTAAAAGTGAAGTCCAGGAATTATTTTTTTTGTAAACTTACATTGGTCCAGCTTGGTTACATCTAATTCTGCATGCTTCATGCTTGACACCCTGAGGGTTGCTGGAAATTACTGTAGTAGTCTGTGCTACGTATAGTCAGCACCGGTCTCAAGCAAATAGCCATCTACTGTATACACTGACCACAGGGGGTCACTTGCTCGGCACCTATGCAATTCAGAGAATGTCTTGTATATTTTTACAATGAATATTCTGATAGGACAAGGTGGAAATCATGATGTCATCTTCCTCTCCTCTCCACCTCATCCAATCAGAGACTGCCTTGTATCCTTTGAAAAAAAATGACCCGCTGTGTTCAGTATACAGATGGCTAGTCGCTTGAACAGCACCCTGAACCAACATTGACTGTATGTAGCACAGGTTACCATGGTGGGATTTTTTGCAGCCTTACAGATATAAAGAATTAGATGTAATTAAGATGGACCAATGTAAATTAAAATATATATCTATTTTTGAACTGGTGATCCTGCAAATAACACACTTCCTATCTCTTCATGTCTACACTCCTCCACTCTATTTGGCGAGTGCCATGGTTGCCACACAGGCTGGACTTCAAACATGTCTGCCTTTCTTCATTTCCAGTAGAGAGTGGATTGATCAGATTAGTAGTTTACAGAATACAGGTAAATCTTTCTGTGCTTTCTTTTCAGCTCAAAGAAAGTGACAAGGGCACTGCATTTTTGGCCTAATTGACAATTATATTCCGTACTTGCTAGAAATATTCTTAGCATAAAAAAAGAAAAACTAATTCAGCCCCACATGTGAGGACTGGTAAACTATGAAATATTACATTTTGTGTGTAGATATTCTTTAGTAGTAGTAAAGCCTCGTGTTTTTTGTCCTAAATAAACTGGCACAGAGCAGTTGAACATGCCCTTTTAAAAAGACTTCTGGCTGAGACTGCACAGTCATTACTACTTTGAAAGTCCCGCGATCCCCCTCCTTGGGACCACATGTCCCATAATGCCATGTGCCATAGCACATGCATGTCCCATCTTGCCAGCTCTGGTTCTTTGTACATGGTGCCATCATTCACGTGTGCCCAATCTAGCCCACCGTGACTTTCTGTGCATTGTGCCACCATCCATGTGTGCTCAATCTAGCCAACTCTGGCCGTCTGTGCATGGTGCCACTATCAATGTGTGCCCAAAGTAGCCTACTCCGGCTGCCTGTGCATGGTGCCACCATCCATGTGTGCCCAATCTAGCCCACTTTGCCTGCCTGTTCATAGAACCACCATCCATGTGTGCCAAATCTAGCCCACTCAGGCTTTCTGTGCATGGTACCACTATCCATGTGTGCCCAGTCTAGCGAACTCTGGCGACCTGTACAAGGTGCCACCATCCATGTGTGCCCAATCTAGCCAACTCTAGCTCTCTGTGCATGGTGCCACCATCCATGTGTGCCCAATCTAGTCCACTCTGGCTGCCTATGCATGGTGCCACTATCCATGTGTGCCCAATATAACTCACTCTGGCTATCTGTGCATGGTGCCACCATCCATGTGTGCCTAATCTTGTCAACTCTGGCTCTATGTGTATGGTGCAACCATCCATGTGTGCCCAAATTAGCCAACCCTGACTCTGTGTGCATGGTGTCACTATCCATATGTGCCCAATCTAGCCAACCCTGGCTCTCTGTGCATGATGTCACCATCCATAGGTGCCCAATCTAGTCCGCTCTGGCTGCTTATGCATGGTGCCACCATCCATGAGTGCCCAATCTAGACAACTCTGGCCGTCTATGCATGGTGCAACTATCCATGTGTGCCCAATCTAGTCCACTCTGGCTGCCTGTGCATGGCACCACTATCCATGTGTGCCAAATCTAGCCCACTCTGGCTGCCTGTGCATGGCACCACTATTCATGTGTGCCCAATCTAGCCCACTCTGGCTGCCTGTGCATGGTGCCACTATCCACGTGTGCCCAATCTAGCCAACTCTGGCCGTCTATGCATGGTGCCATCATCCATGTGTTCCAAATCTAGCCCACTTTGGCTGCCTGTTCATAACAACACCACCATCCATGTGTGCCCAATCTAGTCCACTCTGGCTGCCTGTGCATGGCACCACTATCCATGTGTGCCAAATCTAGCCCACTCTGGCTGCCTGTGCATGGCACCACTATTCATGTGTGCCCAATCTAGCCCACTCTGGCTGCCTGTGCATGGTGCCACTATCCACGTGTGCCCAATCTAGCCAACTCTGGCCGTCTATGCATGGTGCCATCATCCATGTGTTCCAAATCTAGCCCACTTTGGCTGCCTGTTCATAACAACACCACCATCCATGTGTGCCAAATCTAGCCCACTCAGGCTCTCTGTACATGGTGTCACTATCCATGTGTGCCTAAACAGCTCTATGACTACCCAGCCATCTCACCTGAATATTAAGGCGTCCACGGTGGGCCCCCAGGCCGTAGCGTTTGATGCTGGAAGCACGGAGTTGGTAGTCTGAGACCCTCAAAGACTCTAATCCCAACGGGGGACATGCTGCAAGGGAAAAGCATAATCAATTCTTTACTAAACAGTGACAAGTCCAACATTAAACCCCACAAGACAAAGTGTGGCGATGAAAACTTAAAAATAAATCATGATGTCAGAGTTCCAAAATTGCAGGTAATGCAGCAAAAGGTGTGAGTCTACTTTACAAGTACAAAGTATCTGTGGTAGTGTTGGGACAGCAAGGCAAGGCTAATCGAGGCCACGTATCACCAATGGCTGAAACTTCAGTTTTACCAGGGGATATCCTTTAAAGGGTCAGTTACTATTTTAGTCATTTACTGTATTCTTACTGGAGACCCAGCAGTGAGCTTCCCAGCTCTGTTCCTGCACACCCAGGATTGTTAGGTGTTCCCACCTATCTTTACGTGTTCTAGCTCCTCCTTTCACCATACCCACAATATAAATCCAGCAAGGATGGTGGTAACCCCTCATAATGGGCACAGTGGGTGTGCAGACCCGGGAACTCATTGCAGGGATGATGGCATCCCCTCACAATAGACACAGCAGGTATGAAGACCCAGGAACTCAGTGCTTGGATGGTGGGATTCCTTCACAATGGACACAGTAGGTATGAAGACCCAGGAACTAAGTGCTGGAATCCCCTCAAAATGGACACAGTAGGTATGAAAACCCAGAAACTCAGAGCAGGGATGGTGGGAACCGCTTAGAATGAGCACACTAGGTGAACACACCCAGGAACTCAGCTCAGGGGTGGTGAGAGCCTCTCATAATGGACATAGCAGGTCTGAAGACCAATAAATTCAGTACAGGGATGGTGGGAGCCCTTCACAATGGCCACAGCAGGTGTGTAGATCTGGGAGTATGTAGACGTCCATAGAACTAACTGTAGCAGAAAATAAAGGCAGCATAGGTCATTCTAAATTAGGGGCAAGTTCCTCAGGGGTGGGAACTGACATGAATAATTCTGTGCTGCACTCTATGTAAATATAAAATTCATAAAAAAGGGAAATAGGGTGAATGTAGCCAGTAATCCTCTGCTTATTGCACTTCAAATATATGTATAATCACAAGAGATAGAACTTGCTTACCAGTTCCCTATTGGGAAACCTCAGCACACAGTGACCCTTGTTAGCAGTTCTCCGTAATTCTGTGACTTGGCTTTGGCCACAGTTTAAAAGATAAGCAGAAAATTACGGGTACAATCTGAGAATGATATTATATTCAAGGAATGCTGGATGGCCCCTTTCCAAAATTCTGAAACCTGCTGGGAACACAACAGGATTTCTCAATACCTCATTTACGCCAAGAAGACGCTGACTAAAATTCTGGATTGAATCTTTGGGCCTATGTTTATTTACTAAGCACATTCTCTTATCTTGTGTCTATTCGTGGTCTTCTGACTTTTGTCATTCTCTCAAGCTCAAGAACTTCTCAACGAAGTACATGATGTACACAACCAGTAGGTCAGTGCTGGAGTCCTTTGAACCCTGAGCAGAACTGTGACAATTCTTTAATGCTGGTCATACAAATTACAATCTGAATGTACAATATCTGTAAAATGTCCTTTACATTTACACAAAGAAACATAATAACTTAAAGTTCCACCTAAACTATCCATACCATTCAAAATGTAATGAAGTCGGCCTATAGTTGTTGGATAATCTGAGGGACATTGTACAATCAGACTGTAATGTGGGTGGTCGACCTAACTCTGGTTGACCAGGTACAGACAGATGTCTCCCCTAGAGTGAAAGCTTAAAGGGGGGCCTATGAAGCTTTCCTGGCACAAGGATGAGAAGGCATTTGAGACCTTCCTGACACAAGGATGAGATTATGTAACAAGAAGAGAGTAGGTCCACAATTTTCGATGCGTTTTCAATTGGAAGAATCCTCTACTGACCGACGGGAGGATAGATATCTTCCAACTAGCCAGCACCATCCCCAGACCCTAAAAAACCTTGTCTCCCATAGAAAGAAAGCTTAAAGGGGGCTTATGAAGCCTTCCTGACACAATGATGAAATTATGTAACTAGAAGAGAGTGGTTTCACAATTTTCAATGATTGTTCCAATTGAGGGATTATCTACTGACTGCCAGGACGGTAGACATCTTCCAACTAGCCAACACCATCTCCAAACCCTAATCTACCCTAGAAAGAAAGCTTAAAATGAGACCTATGAAGCAATCCTGACACAAGGATGAGATTGTAACTAGAAGAGGGTGGTTCCACAATTTTCAATGCGTGTTCCATTTGAGGGACCTTCTACTGACTGCAAGGAGGGCAGACATCTTTCAACTAACCAACAAAACTCTAGTCTCCCCTAGAAAGAAAGCTTAAAGGGGGCCTATGAAACTTTCCTGACACAATGATGAAATTATGTAACTAGAAGAGGGTGGTTCCACAATATTCTATGATTGTTCCAATTGAGGGATTATCTACTGACCGCCAGGAGGGTAGACATCTTCCAACTAGCCAACACCATCTCCAAACCTTAGTCTACCCTAGAAAGGAGACCTATGAAGCAATCCTGACACAAGGGTGAGATTGTGGAACCACCCTTCTAGTTACAATCTAATCCTTGTATCAGGATTGCTTCATAGGTCTCCTTTTAAGCTTTCTTTCTAAGTTAGACTAGGGTTTGGAAATAGTGCTGGCTAGTTGGAAGATGTCTACCCTCCTGGCGGTCAGTAGATAATCTCTCAATTGGAACAATCATTGAAAATTGTGGAACCACCCTCTTCTAGTCACAATTTGTGATGTGTGTTCCATTTGAGGGACCCTCTACTGACTGCCAGGAAGGTAGACATCTTCCAACTAGTCAACACCATCTCCGAACCCTACAAAACCTTAGTCTCCCCTTGAAAGAAATCTTAAATGCCACATATAATACTGTTGTACTGTCAAAACACTGGGGTAGAGATGTTAATTCACACATTCAGTCATGTAGGATTAACATTTATGAAGCCTTCCTGACACTAAAGATAGGAATATGTAACAAGAAGAGGATGGTTCCACAATTTTTAAATCTCCCATTCTCTTCTTGGAAAATCAAAATGTCGCAACGGCTCCTCAGGGGTTGGACCCAAGGACAGAACTACCAGGGTCGCAAAGGTCGTATTTGGGACCAGGTCTTGGCATTCTGCCACCGTGAGGGGGTCCCAAGACAGCAGGAAGGGGCCACTGCAGAACATGTGAAAGGGTACCACTGCAGGAATAAAGAGCCCTGGGCTCGGCAGAAATGGCTCAGAAACCGATGGTAAGGACCCCAGCAGTAAGGTGACCCTTTCTGCTTTCTTGCATTGAGGCCTTGAAGCAGTGGCGGCCCGTCCATTAAGGGCGCATGGGCGCAGCCCCCTTTATCCTCGCCACCCCCCTCTATGCCATGGATAGATTCATGCATAGCATGAATCTATCCATGGCCGCCCACGACCACCCCCTATTCATGCGGCCGCTGTGCTTTGGCCGCATGAATTACGGTGGCAGGGGTTACTTTGAAGTATCTCATTAGAGCCGTAGGCTCTAATTGGCTTCAAAAATGAACATTTGCCTTTCTAACACTAAACTGCTCAATCAGGAAGCGCCGGTATGTTATCGGTTTCCTGATTGGCGGAGAAGGCAGGCGATCCTATTGGGCGCCTTTCTCGTCGGAGGAGAAGGGGGGTGCACGGCCAAAGCACAGCTGCTTCCCGGACACCGCTCCCCAGACACTGCCTAGATGGGGTAAGTGCGGGACTTTTATGTCTCGACTACCCGGGGGTGGGGGGGGGTACTGTCAGTGCCGCGAGCTGCATACCCCTATCTATGGTGCTGTATACCCCTATCTATTGTGCTGTATATATCTATAGATGGTGCTGTATACACCTATCTATAGTGCTGTATATATCTATCTGTGGTGCTGTATATACCCATCTATGGTGCTGTATAGATCTATCTGTGGTGCTGTATATATCTATCTTTGATACTGTATACCCCTATCTATGGTGCTGTATAGCCCTATCTATGTTGCTGTATACCCCTATCTATGGTGCTGTAAACCCCTGTCTATGGTATATATCTATCTGTGGTGCTGTATATACCTATCTATGGTGCTGCATATCCCTAACTATGGTGCTGTATATATCTATCTGTGGTGCTGTATATCCCTATCTATGGTGCTGTATACCCCTATCTATGGTGCTGTATATATCTATCTGTGGTGCTGTATATCCCTATCTATGGTGATGTATATACCTATCTGTGGTGCTGTATATACCTATTTATGGTGCTGTATACCCCTATCTATGGTGATTTATATATCTATCTGTGGTGCAGTATATACCTATCTGTAGTGCTGTATGTGCTTATCTATGGTGCTGTATATATCTATCTGTGGTGCTGTATACCCTTATCTATGGTGCTGTATATCCCTATCTGTGGTGCTGTATATATCTATCTGTGATGCTGTATATACCCCTATCTGTGATGCTGTATACCCCTATCTATGGTGATTTATATATCTATCTGTGGTACAGTATATACCTATCTGTAGGGCTGTATGTACGTATCTATGGTGCTGTATATCCCTATCTGTGGTTCTGTATATATCTATCTGTGATGCTGTATATACCCCTATCTGTGATGCTGTATATATCCCTATCTATGGTGTTGTATGTCCCTATCTGTGGTGCTGTATATATCTATCTGTGGTGCTCTATATCCTTATCTATGGTGCTGTATACCCCTATCTATGGTGATTTTATATCTAGCTGTGGTGTGTATATACCTATCTGTAGTGCTGTATGTACTTATCTATGGTGCTGTATATCCCTATCTGTGGTGCTGTATATACCTATCTGTGATGCTGTATATACCCCTATCTGTGGTGCTGTATATACCCCTATCTGTGATGCTGTATATACCCCTATCTGTGATGCTGTATATACCCCTATCTGTGGTGCTGTATATACCCCTATCTGTGATGCTGTATATACCCCTATCTGTGGTGCTGTATATACGCCTATCTGTGGTGCTGTATATACCCCTATCTGTGATGCTGTATATACCCCTATCTGTGGTGCTGTATATACCCCTGTGATGCTGTATATACCTCTATTTGTGGTGCTGTATATACCCCTGTGATGCTGTATATACCCCTATCTGGCAATGCTGGGCTATATACTTCTGACACAATGGGTGGAATCTATAAGGGGTGTGGCTTATGAGAAGTGGGAGGGCCCAAAAAGAAAGGGCGGGGTCTGGTTCCCCCCATCCTAAACCGAAACCCTACTATGCCACCCCCTCGTTCACCATGCACTGATCACCCATATCGGGAGCCACTCATTGAGCAAGGCCTTGCGTTGTTTCCTCATGGTTACAAGCTATGGCTCAAGTGATCTGACCGTGTAGAGCACAAGATGGGTGAATGCGCACAGCCCTGTATATATGTATGGGGGATGAGATATGGAATGTGTCTGGGTCACAATGAGGGTAGGGGCAACACTATGGGAATGTGCATACTATTATAACAAAAAGTATAGATCAAGGTATGTAGACACTTGGCCCACGTGATACAATAATAGGGCAAACAGAACCATATATACATAAGCAAAAGTCAGTCTATAAAGTCCATGGGCACTTTTAGGCAGCCATCCAGGATTTAACAGAGCAGAACCAGACTCCAAATGCTGAAACAACAAAAAGAAAAGAGGCGCCTCTAAGTGTAATATGCACAGTTTATTATGACAACTTCAGGATTAAAAACACTCACATTTGAGCTGAATCATAAAGCATGAGGTGCATGAAGGTGCAGTCCAGGGTGAACGTCACTTTGGCAAGGTCCAGGTGCTGTGGATGGAAGCACAGGCAGGAGAACAAGATCCGTTCGGAGTGAAGAGATGGAACAGCCGGCGGGCTCCAGAACGAGGCTTGAGATGCAAACAGCGGGCGCAGGCCAATGACGTCACCAGTATGTGACGCATTTCCTCGGCGTCCGGCTCTGTTGGTGAGAGAGCCGCGCCTCTTCATCAGACAAGTCCTTGGTCCTGGACCTTGCCAAAGTGACGTTCACCCTGGACGGCACCTTCATGCACCTCATGCTTTATGATTCAGCTCAAATGTGAGTGTTTTTAATCCTGAAGTTGTCATAATAAACTGTGCATATTACACTTAGAGGCACCTCTTTTCTTTTTGTTGATCTGACCGTGTACTTGGGGGTCCATGAGATCCAGTGGCTTTAGTCACCTGACACCTGTTTCATTTGATGTATTCTCTAATCACAGCTAGGAGGGTAGACCTCTTTCCACTGGCCACACGTATCAGCCTTTAGCCTCTATTATCTTCAAGCATGACCAAATTTACACCATGTACCTTGGTCCCAGGACCATGACAATACTTCCAGTCTAGCAGACCCTAACAATATATTTACATGTATGGCTGTCTGTAGCCCAACAGTATGCACTGTGACTATACAAGCTGACACTAAAGAAGACACCCTTTGCCAGGGGTGTTGCTAGGTCTCCAAAAGATCTGGGGCTAGAGCCCATAGCAGCGAAATAAAGAAAGTCATATGCTTGAGTATATATACACTGTGTGCAGAATTATTAGGCAAATGAGTATTTTGACCACATCATCCTCTTTATGCATGTTGTCTTACTCCAAGCTGTATAGGCTCGAAAGCCTACTACCAATTAAGCATATTAGGTGATGTGCATCTCAGTAATGAGAAGGGGTGTGGTTTAATGACATCAACACCCTATATCAGGTGTGCATAATTATTAGGCAACTTCCTTTCCTTTGGCAAAATGGTCAAAAGAAGGACTTGACAGGCTCCGAAAAGTCAGAAATAGTGAGATATCTTGCAGAGGGATGCAGCACTCTTAAAATTGCCAAGCTTCTGAAGCGTGATCATCGAACAATCAAGCGTTTCATTCAAAATAGCCAACAGGGTCGCAAGAAGCGTGTGGAAAAAACAAGGCGCAAAATAACTGCCTGTGAACTGAGAAAAGTCAAGCGTACAGCTGCCAAGATGCCACTTGCCACCAGTTTTGCCATATTTCAGAGCTGCAACATCACTGGAGTGCTATACCGTTTTGACCACCGTTCACCGTAGAACCGTCGACATGCGAACTGAAAAGAGTCAAGTGTCCGTCAATAAAACGCGGAACAAAAAAGGTGTGCGAAGAACGCTGGGACAACCGATAAAACTTACTTTGCGAACTAACAAGCTACTAGTGCGAAGTCTTCGAACCGTTAAAATTCTCACGACGTAGGGAGACGTTCTATAGAGTGATAAAGACTGAAAAGCCTCGGACAGTTCAGGAAGAAAACTGGTAAAACGGTTTCCTTTCCTTCAACGGATTATTAATACGTGTGGACTATATCCCACAACTACAGTAATTTGGTGTGGGGAAGAGTAATGACTCTACGTGTAGTGGATTATACGAATTAACCATCATCCGAAAGCTCGGATATGTCGAACCTCATTCTGTTGTAC
>BLSH010552741.1:744912-762049 GCA_018402905.1 Glandirana rugosa | reverse complement strand
TCTCTCATTTCTGCTATCTGTCCTCAGAGCAACAGCACAGACAGCAGTAGTAAAGTAATCTATCTCAGGATGCAGGATCAGGTCTTAAAATGGCTAAAATCTGTCCCTCACGCCGTCAGCTACCTTTCCCTATACTAACCCAAGGAGCATGTGACTGCAGCACTGTGACTCCAGCTTATAAAGAGGCTGGGTCACATGATGCACCGGCCAATCACAGCCATGCCATTAGTAGGCATGGCTGTGATGGCTTCTAAGGGCAAACCAGTGAAACGCTTGTTGATTGGCTGCCCTGCAGCTTCTCAACACGTGGAGTAAAATAGCAGAACCCCGGACCGAACCCGAACGATTTTTGAAATGTCCGGGTCCGGGTCCGTGCCACGGACACCCAAAAGTTCGGTACGGACCCGAACGTTACAGTCCGGGTTCGCTCAACACTATTTATGGGTAATCACTGCCATATATGTTAATCATATGTAAATGGTGAAGTGCATTCTGGACACACACACACACACACACACACACACACACACATGCGCACGCACAAACGCACACAAACGCATAATATTCAGGACAGGTAGGTGACATACCCCATGCAAACAGCAGCAGGTAACAGCACAAGCACTGTGACAGTGAATGCAATGCCATTACCCATCATTGGGACTCTTCCCCCCATTCCACGCACCGCAGATCCCCATACATTGCCTGCGCATGCAACGCAGAGAAGATGTGACCGGACGCAGCACACGCGGGTGATATGAGATCAGCAATGCCGCAGGCAGTACAAGCTATAGAGGTGGGTGAAGAACGTGTTGGCTACAGCCTGCCCCCCACCCCGACTTTCTGTAATCCAGTTCAAGGAACGAAGCCAAAGGACAAAATGGTCAAAGCTTTTCTGAAGGCTAATTTACTTTTAGTGCTTTATATAAATAAATGAATAAATAATAAACCAATAAACAAATAAATAGATAAACAAATAAATAACTTAAAATGGGACGTTACATAAAATATATACAAAAAAATAATAATAATAAATCAATAAACAAATATATAACTTAGAATGGGACATTACATAAATTAAAAAATAAATAAATAAATAAATAAACCGATAAAGAAATAAATAACTTAAAATGGAACATTATATAAAATAAAATATAAATGAATAATAAACCAATAAACAAATAAATAACTTAAAATGGAACATTACCAGGGGCGGACTGACCATAGGGCACTTCGGGCACTGCCCGAGGGCCCTTGGCCAGTAGGGGGCCCCATGACAGTTTCCACTTTCATCTACCTATCAATCACAGCTAGCTGACAGGTAGATTGGGTCCCGAGTCCATGCTCCCACTAAGAGACTGCAGCATAAATAGATGTCTTGTAATGCTCTCCTCCCCACCAGCCCCTGCTTCCCATCCACCCCAGGTGTTTGTATTTGTCATCACCTTGGACAGACGAGAAGAGAGGAGGGGCCGGTGGGAAGTAGCGCATCACGAGAGGTCTAATTACAGCCGCTTCCTGCACTACTCTACATCTAGGTAGGAAAGTGCAACTGATTGTATGCTGCTTTGTGCCCTGTGATCTCCTATGTGCCCTGCTGCCTGCCCCATGCTCTCATGTGAGCCCATGCTGTGATGTCTGCCCCATACCCTGCTCTGTACACCCATGCTCTGATGTCTGCCCCATGCCCTGCTGTCTGCCCCATGCCCTCATGTGTGCCCCCATGTCCTGCTGTGTGCCCTGATGGGTACCCTGTAATTTACCCCATAATGTACCCTCCTGCCCCATGTAATGTTCTCTGCTGTGCCCCATAATGTACCCTGCTAGCCCCTGTAATGTGCCCTGCCAAGCCCCATAATGTGCCCCTCTGCCTCCCCCAGTATAATGTGCCCTATAATGTTCCCTGCTGTCCCTCATGTAATGTGTTCTACTGTGCCCCCCCCAACCTGTAATGTGCCCTGGTGTGCCCCATAATGTGCCCTTCTGTTCCCCAATTAGTGTGCCCTCCTGCCCTCCACACACACATATTGTGCTCTCCTGACATGTGCTCTGACTTGCTGACTCGTATACTTTGCTATGCCCACCCCCCATGCTCTGCCCTGCTGCCCCCTGGGTACTGTGCTTTCTTGACCCCCGTGCTCTGCTCTCCTGCCCCCTGTGCACTGCTTATCTCAGGCTCGACCCAGAATTGAGGCATCCACGCAGTGCAAGCTGAGGGGGTGGGGCTTTGTGTGGGTGCGGCTTGAGTGTGGGCGGGATTCACAGGGGGCCCCATGATCTGCTGTTGCCCGGGGGCCCCATGAGTTGTCAGTCCGCCCCAGAACATTACATAAAATAAAATATAAATGAATAATAAACCAATAAACAAATAAATAACTTAAAATGGAACATTATAATTTTTTATTTTTTTTATATTTTATGTAATGTTCCATTTTAAGTTATTTATTGGTTTAGTGGTTTATTATTTATTTATGTTTTATTTTATGTAATGTTCCATTTTAAGTTGTTTATTGGTTTATTATTTATTTATATTTTATTTTATGTAATGTTCCATTTTAAGTTATTTATTGGTTTATTATTTATTTATATTTTATTTTATGTAATGTTCCATTTTAAGTTATTTATTGGTTTATTATTTATTTATTTTATTTATTTATTTATATGTTACGTTCCATTTTATGTTATTTATTTGTTTATCCGTTTATCATTTTTAATTTTTTTTTATATGTTATGTAAACGGATAAACAAATAAATAACATAAAATGGAACATTATGTAAAATATAAATAAATGAATAAAAAGAAATAATCATTTCTATTGCTTGAAATTGATCAACGACCCAGTAAGTGTATTTTTGATAATTCGTTGATCCAATTATATTATCCGATTCTATGAAGTTTCGCTGATCAGATCGCTATGTGGTGTCCTCATTGGATGATTTCCCCTTACCTCAATTGTAAAGTTTTGGGTTTCCATTACTTTCAGTGGTCACCAGCACAAAACAGAAGGGGAATCTCCCTAATGGGGACACAGACAGCAATAAAAACTTGACAGGGGGGAGGTCTAATCCCTTTCCACTCTATCTTAATCCAAAGGAAAAAGTTTGGCCTAGAGATACAAAGTAAAGCAGAACTCCGGGGGTTAGAAGATATTATCTAAGGCCATTCATCAAGTGTATCGTTCTTAAATCTCGATGAGCTTTGTGTATTTCTTCCAGATCTGTGCAGTAATCCAGTGTGAGACTTCCTGTAATAAAGACCGCTCACTGCTGCTCTCTCTCCTTGTGCACAGTGACTGGTCTTGTCTCCGCCCCCTCCTGTAGTTTTCTGTAGTGGGTGGAGCCTGTCAGGCCCCTCCCACAGCTCTGCTCTTTGCGCAGACACAGTGATGATGCCACTGCTACATTCACATGGATTATATCATAGGCAGCACACAACGTTTTTATCCGTTGTGACTTTTTAGGAACATGTATGTTTATATATTTGAATAAGGCTTTTGTGACCATAGTAATGGAGAGAAAAGAGAAACTGTGGCTTTAAATAAACCCCTATTGTCACTTGCTAATATACTCAAACAAAAAATACATATTATATATAAAAAACATAATTTTATTACAATTAAAAGCTTATAGCGATCATTAGTGACATTAAATACATCACGTAAACAAGCAATCTGTATCCTTCTGAAAAGGTCTACGCGTTTCACGAATATACCGCTTCTTCAGGACCCACAATGATTTGCGTATTCAGAGAGCTTATTCACAATCATAATATCAAGTCCACAAAATAGAAATGAAAAAACAATAATCATAATAGAATATCACATTAGCATAATACATAGATACAGGTCTGGAATACATATACCTTATATATTCCTTGTGTATAATTTTTTTCATATAAACCATCCACCCCCTCCTTTTCTTTTATATGTATCATGTAAATTGATTTCAGACCTGTATCTATGTATGCTAATGTGATATTCTATTATGATCATTGCTTTTTCATTTCTATTTTGTCTACGCGTTTCACTGATATACCGCTTCTTCAGGACCCACAATGATTTGCATATTCAGAGAGCTTATTCACAATCATAATATCAGGTCCACAAATAAGAAATGAAAAAGCAATAATGATAATAGAATATCACATTAGCATAATACATAGATACAGGTCTGAAATGATTTTTACATGATACATAGTTACATAGATACAGGTCTGGAATACATATACCGTATATATTCCTCGTGTATAATTTTTTTCATATACACCATCCACCTCCTTTTCTTTTATATGTATCATGTAAATTGATTTCAGACCTGTATCTATGTATTATGCTAATGTGATATTCTATTATGATTATTGCTTTTTCATTTCTATTTTGTAGACTTGATTTTATGATTGTGAATAAGCTTTCTGAATATGCAAATCATTGTGGGTCCTGAAGAAGCGGTATATCTGCGAAACACGTAGACCTTTCTGAAGGATGCAGATTGCTTGTTTATGTATTTAAAGTCACTGACGATTGTTATATATATGTTTTTAATTTTATTTAATAAAATTATGTCTTTTTTATATAAACACTATATATTTTTTTGTCTAAGTATATTATCAGGTCACAATAGGGGTATATATACAAAAGTGGAACATCCACTTTAAGTGACGGTGACCCCCTGACATACCACAATTGGCATGTCATTATTTTTTTTGGGGT
The DNA here is from genome assembly GCA_018402905.1 of Glandirana rugosa. NCBI lineage: Eukaryota > Metazoa > Chordata > Amphibia > Anura > Ranidae > Glandirana > Glandirana rugosa. The sequence continues at coordinate 757,343 of BLSH010552741.1, read as the reverse complement.
GGGGGGGGGGATACTTGTTTCTTACAGATATCCAGCTCCCGCTTCCTTCCCTTGGCTCAGCAGAGCCGGAAGGAAGTTCACCTGCCCCCCCCTCCCTCCTGGTGATCTTCCGGGACACATTACAGGTCCCAGAAGATACACCGGCCATTCACAGCGTGGATCGCGGCTTGCGCATGCCGGTGTTACACAGGGGGGGGGAGCGAGGCTTCGGGCGGCCGCATCGCTGGAGCCTGGGACAGGTGAGCAGGTTTTGTGAGGCCTTAGGCAAAACCTAGAGATGAGGCCCTACTCACACCCATAATGGGAAAAATAATTCAAGCCATAAAAAATTTACTTTATAAATTGCATATATTATGAGCTGTGCTGGTGTCAGTACTCTCTATCTCGGTGCTGGTGTCAGTATCAAATTAGGCGGTTGCGAGGCCCCTGTGAATGTGAGGCCTTAGGCGACTGCCTAATTTGTCCAATTAGAGAGCCGCCTCTGCAGGTGAGTGTCCGATTATTAAAAGTCAGTAGCTACACTTTTTGTAGCTGCTGACTTTTAAAAGGGTGGAACTCCACTTTAAAGTCCCAGTTTTTCTTTCCTCTCCTTTACTATATATTTTTTCGGGATGATACCCCATGTCACCTCATTATTGGAGTAATCACAGACATGCACTCCATTCCACATTCATCTCTGCAATATTTTGTGACCATAGTTCAGCTTAACCGCTTCACCCCCAGAAGAATTTCCCACTGTAGGACCAGAGCACTTTTTGCAATTCGGCACTGCGTCGCTGTAACTGACAATTGCGCGGTCGTGCGACGTTGTACCCAAACAAAATTTGTGCCCTTTTCCCCACAAATAGAGCTTTCTTTTGGTGGTATTTGATCACCGCTGCGTCATTTCTGATCGCCGCTATAAACAAAAGAAGAGCGACAATTTTGCAAAAAAAACCAACAATATTTCTTACTAAAACACAAATCAAAAAAAAAAAAAAAAATTAAAAAAAACAAATTTATTCATCAGTTTTGGCCGATTTATATTCTTCCTCATATTTTTGGTAAAAAAAAATCGCAAATGGCGTTTATTGATTGGTTTGCGCCAAAGTTGCTGCGTTTACAAACCAGGAGAATTAATTTCTGGCGTTTTTACATTTCTTTTTTTTTTTACTGGTAATGGCGGCGGTCTGCGATTTTTATCGGGACTTTGATATTGGGGCGGACATGTTGGACATTTTTGACAGTTTTTTGGTACCAATGACATTTATACAGCGATCAGAAATTTAAATATCCACTGATTACTGTATAAATGTCATTGGCAGTGAAGGGGTTAACCTGGGGGGAAGGGAGATCAAGGGGTTAACTGTGTTCCCTAAGTGTGTTCTAACTGTATGGGGGCTGGGCTGTTATGGGCATAAGAGATCTAACTGATCCCAGTGACAGCGATCAGCAGATCTCTCACATGCCGCCTGACAGAGCGGGGACCCGCCATGTTTACATCAGCAGTTCCCCGGTTTTCTGCTCTGTCAAGCAATCACGGCTATCCACTGATTACTGTATAAATGTCATTGGCAGTGAAGGGGTTAACCTGCAGGAGGAGATCTAGGGGTAACTGTGATCCCTAGGCGTGTTCTAACTGTGAGGGGGCTGGGCTGCCAGGGGCACCAGAGATCTAACTCATCCTAGTGACAGGGATCAGCAGATCTCTTACATGCCGCCTGACAGAACGGGGAATTGCCGTGTTTACACCGGCGGTTCCCCGTTCTTTCCCTCAAGCAGCTCACTGCGGATCGCCGGCAGACAGCCGGTCTGCCGGAGGCACGGGCACACTCCTCCAGAGTGCGGCGGCGCGCTCTCGCCCCCTAGCTGCACGTCTGTGAATCGCGGTGTAAAACTGGTTAAGGCCTTTTTCACACTTGTGCGACTTGTCCTGCAACTTATGACTGCAAAGTCGCATGACAAGTTGTACCCCATGATTTCCAATGAGTACCGTTCATATCTGTGCGACTTCAAGTCACAGCGACTTCAAAGTAGTCCCTGCACTACTTTGGTCCAACTTTGATGTGACTTGAGGTCCATAGACCTCAAAATTACACAGGTATTGCTTCAAGTCACGGCAAAGTCGCGGCAAAATCACGTCAAAGTCGTGGCAAAATCACGCAACTTCCAGGTCGCACAAGTGTTAAAGGGACCTTAATAAAAATATTTAAATTTGTCATAATACTATAGAGAATTTTTTTTTAGCCTATCCTCCGTTTCCACTATGTGTATCAAAACATATCTCCTTTGGAATTTACTGAATATACACTGAGTGTCTTATAGTTTATAGGTTTTGGTCAGAAACCATAAAAATATTTTCTCCTGGTGGTTTATGAATGCGTCCTCAGTTCTCCTCTTAGAGGGGGGATGACAGAACTCCAAGCTGGGGGGAGATGAGGCCTTCCTAGTTAGAGGACGCAGTGCTGGGAATGATACTCCGCTACCTGCAGGCACTTTGCAGGGTGCACAGAAGGAGGGCAACATATTTGTATAGTAAATTCTACCATTTTTCTTTTAGCGGATTCCCCCTTCCTCCAAATTTGCACTTAGACATGTGCAGAGCAAAAAAAATAGTTTTGTTTTGTTTCGTTATTTACTTAAATTCATTTAGTTAGATTCCTTTAAATTCGTTTTTGGAATTTGTTTAGTTTATTCGTTTTCAAATCGTTTTCGAATTTGAACAGTTTTCAAATTCTAATCCCCTGATGACGTCAATTGTGATGAAACCGGTAGGGCGGAGCTACGCATACACGTCTACCACGCTATAGCGCATGCGCGGCTACCTGCGACCATTTTGGGAACTGGCAGATGGCCTCTATATACACTTTGAGCGCCATATACATGTGAGTTCAATATTATTGTTTTAATAAAGCTATTGGATTTTACTGGATTACGATGTGAGCGTTTTATGTTTTTCCATGATCTTCTGACAACTTGTGATTAGAGTTGGGCGGACACCTGGATGTTCGGGTTCGACCAAACTTTGTGAAAAAGTTCAGGTTCGGTACCGAACTTGACCCCGGACCCCATTGAAGTCAATGGGGACCCAAATTTTTCGGCACAAAAATGGCTGTAAAAAAAGTCCTGGCAAATGCTAGAGGGCTGCAAAAGAAAGTAAAATGGGGGTAAGAGTAGGACAAATGCCCTACAACAGCAGGAACCTGACCCTATAGGAGTAGGCGATGATTTTAGAACACTAATCTGTCCCTTACAGCAACAGCTGGAACCTGACCCTATAGAACTAGGAGATAATTATAGAACAATAATCTGTCCCTTACTGAACAGCTGGAACCTGACCCTATAGGAGTAGGCAATGATTTTAGAACAATAATCTGTCCCTTACAGCAACAGCAGGAACCTGGCCCTATAGGAGTAGGCGATGATTTTAGAACAATAATGTGTCCCTCAAAGCAGTAGACTCTACCTAGTCCAGAATCAGATCGTTCTGTAATGTAGGATGAGATCTGCAATCTGTCCCTCAAAGCAGTAGTAGTAGTAATTTCTACCTAGTCTAGAATCAGATCGTTCTGTAATGCAGGATGAGATGTTATTATATCTGCAATCTGTCCCTCACAGCGCCGGCAGCATCCTCTCCCTACACTAGCCTGAGAGCATGTGACATGCAGCACTACGCGACTCCAGCTTATACAGAGTCACATGATGCACTGGCCAATCACAGCCATGCCATTAGTAGGCATGGCTGTGATGGCTTCTAAGGGAAAACCAGTGAAACGCTTGTTGATTGGCTGCCCTGCAGCTATTCAACAGGCGGGATAAAGTACCCGAACCCAAACCCAAACTTTTTTCAAATGTCCGGGTCACGGACACCCCAAAGTTCGTCTTTACAGTTTGGGTTCGCTCAACTCTACTTGTGATATAAGGTACTTGCTGGACGTCAGGAGCCTGAAGCTGTTGATGAGAGATGGATGTTTTCCTATGCATGCTGATTGTGTAGACAAAGCATGTCAGACCACTCTTACATAGGGGGTCACACGCTATATGGTAAGAGCGGGGTGTACACAGTGGTGATTGCTGTTTTCAACCTCTTGTCACGGCTGGCGGGACTCATCTATCTATCCTTCCTAAGCAAGATCTGGAGTGATTTATAATCATTTTGCAATCTTATTTTATGGACAGTGGGATATTGCTTTATTTATGATAGCGCTGCATTTACGTATTTTGATTCAAATTCGAATTGTTTTCCAATTTGAACAGTTTTCAAATTCGAATAGTTTTCCAATTTCCAAGGAGAATGGGGTGAAGTGGAAAGTGGAGGAATAGAAAGGAAAAAGATAGAATACAATAGATGGGGAATATAACAGAAAATGAAAGAATATAATGTGGTGGAGGGGAGCAGAGCTGTTGTATTCTATTCTTTTGTTTTCTGCTATATTCTTTTCTAGTCTATTGTTTTTTTTCTGTTCTATTCCTTTGTTTTCTATTCTACGTTGTTCTCTTTGGAAACTGGAAAGCTATTCAGATTCGAAAAGTGTTTAAAAACAATTCGAAATTCAAATTTCAACCAAATTTTTTTTTTAGTTATTTGGGATTCGTTTAAACTCGGTACTATTGTAATTCTGAAATTCTGGATAGATCCGATTTTCCAAAAAAACGAAAATGAATCCGAATTTTAATTAACGAACAGCACATGTCTATTTGCAGTACACTTTGATCCAGAGGTGAAAACTTTGGGTAGAAATCAATGATTATATCAACCTTTGTCACCGAGTCCCATAGCAGCGGAATGTGAGGATCACCCATAGGCCTCTCATATACAGTAGCGTAGTTGGGGTCGCAGGCCTGGTCAGCTTCGGATATAACTGACAGTGTGAATGAAAATGTATTACATCGTTAGCGTGTGTTTATTCTGTCCAGATCCATAAAAGTTTGTAGCATCGTAAATGCAACCCGCGACCCAACATGAGATACAGTAATACAGTGAGTGGCGGGAGAGGTGAGAGCAGATCTGTGCAACCCTCAGGGAAGTCCCAGCCTGCGGGGTGCCCTGTATGGGGTCACAGCATTCTAAAGGGCCGTACATGCGGTCCAATTATCGGTCAACAACAGTCGTCCAACAGCCTGTTGGCCGAAAATCCGATCGTGTGTGCTCACCATACTACAGCTGATTTCCAATCCTCGACGAGACTAGAAAACTTGTGTTGGCCAACAAGGCGTTGGCCGATTGTTGTCTTGTGTGTACAGAATTGGCCAACTGAAGGTTGGAAGTGCAAACACGCATGCTCGGAATCCAGGAAGTGTTCGGTCGTGTAACCTGTGTTCCTAATTCACAAATCACATTCACCTGAACTTTTGTCCAAATTGGGCGACGGCTAGACCAATCCGCCGTCGCCCAATTTGGACAAAAGTTGGACGTTCGGTTGACCAACCATCGGCTCGTGTGTACGAGGCTTTACAGTCCATGGACACACATCCAGGTGCTCTGAGGGCTCATCCACACCAAAACAGTCTACGTGTTAATACATGGGCATTAATGTGTGTTGTTTTACGGGGATGCCAAGGTGTAAGTGGGGTGCAGCGGCAATAATTTACAAAGTCATGTGCAATGGGAAATTTGTATAGACATCGTGCAGCAACAGTTCACAGCAAACCCAGTGAGGAAACCACCCAAACTCACGGTTTCCAGTATGTGAAGAGAGCGGGTATCAGCCACACTGACAGCGTCTGTAATGAGAGCAGAATGTGGCCTGGCCGTCTCATGCCCAAGTGGGATGAGGTCCATGAGTTGCAACCCTAAGCTTTCCCTCCTCATCAGGAACCTTTCCCTACAGCTAATACTGTCCCTGACAGGCGGGGTACCTGTCCCCAGTGATGGGACAAGGTCATCTAGTGCCCAGGGGAAAGATGCCAACCGGCAACCTCTCCCCCTCCTCCCCAAAATGTATTAGCATTTTGTGTCAGCAAAAATGCCCGCCCTCCCCTCCAATAAAATCTGCATGATTACCCCCCAAGGATAACTTTCCTTTGCAAGCCAAAATTCACCCCAAACAAAAATGCCAGCTTGTAGGTAGGCACTCTTTATGCAGCGCCCCCCACACCTCACATGATACCACAGCCCCAGCAACTGCCCCTCCTGCCCACCCCTTGTCCCGGTCCTGCCAATCCTGACTCTACCAACTCACAAATGAGCACCAAACCTGGGAGCCAGGGCCTTAAATAGGCTCTGCCTGACCAAAGATGTCTGCCAGAGTCATGTGGGGCCACAACATCCAATTGGGTGCTTCCCCAGTGACCCAGGAAACTATAAAGGAACCGAGTTCCTCTGAACCTCATCTCCAGCTACAAGCCGCGGTGGGTGAGCGCCACCTGCAGTGGAGCAAGTAGACTGCACCTGCCTACAAACGCACCACAGTGGATAAATAAAAAATAGACATGACCATATATATAAAATGCAGAGTATCCCAACGCATGGTATGCACAGTGCATTGAACTTGGTTGCACAATGCATTGGGGTGGCATTCCCAATGAACGGAGCTGCAACACACAGCACATAGAGCAGGTGTGATGGCATGCATTGTGGCAACATGTTTCTGTACCGTATAGGTGTGAATAAGCCCTGAGAGGCCATTGCGGAGATTCACACCACGCCAAAAAAAACAAGTCGTTAAAACTCCAATATATTGTACTGATTTAAAGGAACGATCCACCCAAAAGTAATAAATTAGTGACAGGTGGAGTCGGTAATACTGTACCGGCAGATCACCTTTTGATGAGCCGAAAACCCATTCCTGGACCGACTCTGTAAAATGATAAAAAATAAACGCCACTCTGTAATTGGAGCTAATTAAATGTCACAATGGGGTTCATCCATAACCACAGGCTGGTGGATGGCTTGAACCGCTGGAGGGTGCGGGGAGAGAGTCGCTGGAGGTGGGGAGAGAGCTGCTGGAGGGTGCGGGGAGAGAGCTGCTGGAGGGTGCGGGGAGAGAGCTGCTGGAGGTGGGGAGAGAGCTGCTGGAGGGTGCGGGGAGAGAGCTGCTGGAGGGTGCGGGGAGAGAGCTGCTGGAGGGTGCGGGAAGAGAGCCGCTGGAGGTGCGGGGAGGAAAGCTGCATTTTCGGAAGAGCTATAAGCTTCCTTCCTTTGGCTGATGAAGGAAGCTTATAGTTCTTCCGAAACGCGGTCCAGAGAACTCAAACACACTCCTTTGGCTGTTCATCCCTCCCTATATGGCATTTGGATGCCAGCGGTTCTGGCTTCTCTTGTCTCTCCAGCGGCTTTGCTTCCTGCTCCCAGAAGCGGCTTTCCTCCCCGCACCTCCAGCGGCTCTCTCCCCTCAGCACCTCTCTCCCTCCAGCTCCCAACAGTTCGAGCCATTCACCAGCCTGCGGTGTCAGTGGGAGGAATAGTGCCCCATCATTGGTATCAGTGGGAGGAATAGTGCCCCATCATTGGTATCAGTTGGAGGAATAGTGCCCCATCATTGGTATCAGTGGGAGGAATAGTGCCCCATCATTGGTATCAGTGGGAGGAATAGTGCCCCATCATTGGTGTCAGTGGAAGGAATAGTGCCCCATCATTGGTATCAGTGGAAGGAATAGTGCCCCATCATTGGTATCAGTGGGAGGAATAATACCCCATCATTGGTGTCAGTAGAAGGAATAATACCCCATCATTGGTATCAGTGGGAGGAATAGTGCCCCATCATTGGTATCAGTGGGGGGAATAGTGCCCCATCATTGGTATCAGTGGGAGGAATAGTGCCCCATCATTCATTGTAAAGCTGCTGACGTTATATAAATCCTGTATAATAATATTTTTTTTTCAGTGGAAGGAATAGTGCCCCATCATTGGTATCAGTGGGAAGAATAATGCCCTATTGTTAGTATCAGTGGGAGGAATAGTGCCCCATCATTGGTGTCAGTGGGAGGAATAGTGCCCCATCAATGGTGTCAGTGGGAGGAATAGTGCCCCATCATTGGTGTCAGTGGGAGGAATAGTGCTCATCATTGGTGTCAGTAACAGAAATTATGCCCCATTGTTGGCGTCAATGGGAGGAAAAGTGCCCCAAGGGCCGGATAAAGGCAAGCAAGGGGCTGCAGTTTGCAGATCACTGGTCTAGATCAGCCTTTTTCAACTAGGGTGCCCAGGCATCCCGGGGTGCTTTGAGGTTTAGTCAGGGGTGCCTTGGCAAAATGCCTTTAAATTGCCCAAAAATGGTACACAAGCCAGTGGGTGGATCAAGCCTGTCTTTCAGTCACACAACGCCATTGGTTGTCATTGTGCTTCATTACAAACCTCTACAACCTGCTGGCGTCCCAATAAACAATAATGTCAACTGATAATGAAGATGCCGGGTCCCTGCACAGCATTCTTGTTTGCCCCTCTCCTGTCCCTCTTCATCAGCCCTGGGTGAGTGATAGGAGAGAAAATGAGGGAGAAGAGAAACACGGGATACCAGTCCGTCAGTACCAGCGTGCAAGGCGTGTTTGCTTTGGTAAAATATATTACCTCTAACATTGGGTGTCGTAGATATCCTACATCTTTAAATGGGGGCGCCTCTAGATTGTGCACAGTTTTAAAGGGTGCCTTGAATGAGAAAAGGTTGAGAAACACTGCTCTAGATAAACCCCCCTACTTCCCGGATTCTGTGTGTTGTTACAATTTGTACTTATTTTGCTACATTTACAGTTTTTCTATTAATTTTGACACAACTTTCATCAATTCAATCTAGCAAATGTTCAGCTCAGACACCAGCTGTCAGCTATCTCATTAGGCCTATTACCTGTTGCTTTCTTAAAGTGGTTGTAAAGCCGCCCCCCCCCCCCCCAAAATTATCAAAAAAACCTACAAAGCAAAAGGCATAATGAGCTAGCATGCAGTGCATACTAGCTCATTATGAAGCACTCACCTCAGAACGAAGCTGTTGCAGCGGTCTCGGCACACCGTTGTGACCGGCAACATCGTTCTTCTGGGTCTGCGGCCCCGTCCAATCACAGCGTTACATCAGCGTTATATCAGCGCACTAGAATGGACAGGTGTGACCCAGTGGTGGCTCGTCAATGCAGGGCGCAGGGGTGCCGCCCCCCTAATCCATATGTCCAGCCCCTAATCTCCAAGCAGGGTGCTGGACGCATGGATTCCAATGTTTTTTTGTTTTTTTTGAAGCATGTGATTAGTGCCTGAAGCTCTAATTGGCTTAAAAAAAGGGTGGGCTTGGGGCGCAGAGCACTGCGCCCTGAGTCCACCCAGTTGTGTGGCAACAGGGAATTAATATTCGCTCTTGTCTTCTTTCATTTTCCTCCCGGCCAATCAGGAAGTGGGTCCTGAGACCCGATTGGCTGAGAGGAGAAGTGATTGTATTGGCTGCCGAGGAGGAGAAGGAGTAGACGCAGGGGAAAGTGCCCTGAAGCCGAATAAGAAGAGAAGCTGGGTGAAGAAGGAAGCAGTTCCTGCGACCCCCAAAAAGTGGAGCACCAGCCGCCACTGGTGTGACCCTAACCTTAGGTCACCTCATGCGTGGCCCCAAACACCGCTCTCTGAAGTTCCCAGGAAGGCTGTGCAACGTGGAGTCATCTAACAAGAAGGTGCGGTCCCAGGCAAGAGCACTGAGAAAAGCCTGTTGAGGTTGTGTTCACACTTTTGTGAATTGGATGTGGTTTCGCCACATCCAATTCGCATGACAGTGGAGTGTGACTGGCGCTCAATGGAGCCGGTTCACACATCTCCGGGCGGCTGCAGAAGGGTCCTGTGCGTCTTTGGCTCCATTTCAGGTCCGAATTCAGGGAAAAAATGTGGAACTGATCCGCCCCTGAAACAGTGAAGCTCCGGAACCCCTGCTGGGAGACGCCTTGCACATAGCGTGAACCCAGCCTGACTCTGCTGCAATGGATGAAGCTCAGATAAAAAGTGAATATTTATTTATTTTTTATTTCAGGTGCTTATATAGCGCCGTCAATTTACACAGTGCTTTACATATACATTGTACATTCACATCAGTCCCTGCCCACAAGGAGCTTACAATCTAAGGTCCCTAGCTCACATTCATACACATACTAGGGACAATTTAGACAGGATCTAATTCACCTCCCAGCATGTCTTTGGAGTGCGGGAGGAAAATGGAGCACCCAGAGGAAACCCACGCAGGCACAGGGAGAACATGCAAACTCCAGGCAGGTAGTGTCATGGTTGGGATTCGAACCAGCGACCCTTTTGCTGCCAGGTGAAAGTGCTACCCACTACACCACTGCAGTATGAAATAAACATTTCACACATCAATTTGTTGCCCTTCAGCTAGGAAAGCCACTCATAAAACCACTTGAATGTCAGGTAGAAGATTAGACGTCTTATGAACAACATGAGGTCTGATCCCGTATTGGGTGCAGCGAGAAGGTAAACTGGCGCCATTCTTAGTGCCGATCTCAGCAGAATCCTGCTCCCCCAGGGAACAATCCTCATCTGTCTCCTCTGGAATCTTCTATAAACAGGATATCAGGGGGACAGAATGTAGAGCCCCCTCTCCAACATAAACACGGCGTCTATGCGATCGTTCTGTACCGATAGGGGGGGGTCACATGACTTCTATGGACAAAGACGCTGCATCATCGAGCAATGCCGGGGACTGCTAACTGTACCCTGGAAACAATGTAACTGCACAAAGTCTTTAATGATTGAGGGGCTCATGCACAAAAATGCATTTTTTTAAGAGATCTGAACGCAGGTGTATTGTTTGCTATTGGCCCATACACACAGCTGCTTAAACAGCAGTAAACTGCTCTGCGTTTAGGTTCATTAATATAGAAAAGAAAAGAAAATCTACATCCAAAGCTCCTGCATCCCAGCAATGGAGAATGCTAGGCGGCAATAGCTGCCGGCATCCTAGCAACTGAGGGCATTCGATGGCAATAACTGTCTGCATCTTAGCAACAGAAGAACATAGGTGGCAATAACCGCCTGCCTCCTAGTAATGAAGGATGCTAGGTGGCAATAGCCTATTGCATCTTAGCAACTGAGGGCTTTAGATGGCAATAGCTGTCTGCATCTTAACAACAGAAGACTGTAAGTGACAATAACCCGCCTGCATCCTAGTAATGGGGTATGCGCGGTGGCGATAGCCACTCACATCTTAGCAACTGGGGATGTTAGATGGCAATAGCTGCCTGCATCTTAGCAACTGAGGAGGTTAGATGACAAAAACTGCCTGCATCTTAGCAACTGAGGAGGTTAGATGGCAAATAGTTGCCTGCATCTTAGCAACTGAGGAGATTAGATGGCAAGAGCTGCCTGCATCTTAGCAACGGAAGACTCTAGGTGGCAATAACTGCCTGCATCCTAGTAATGGAGGGTGCTAGGCAACCATAGCTGCCTACATCTTAATAACAGAAGACCCTTGATGGCAATCACCTGCATCCTAGTAATGGAAGACATTAGGTAGCAACAGCCATCTGCATCCTATGTTGTAGTAATGGAAGTTGCTAGGTGACAATAGCTGCCTGCATCCTAGCATTAGAAGACCCTAGGTGGCAATAACCACCTGCATCCTAGTAATGGAGGATGCTAGGTGGTAGTAGCCACCTACATCTTAGCAACTTAGGATGTTAGATGGTAACCACCGCCTGCTTCCGAGCCCCATATAGCACTAGGGGGCAATAGCCCCCTGCATATTAGCAACAGAGGATTCTAGACAGCAATAAGCACCTGAATCCTAGCAATAGCTAGGCGGCCATGGCTTCCTGCACCTTAGCAACAGAAGACCCTAGGTAGCAACAGTCACCTGCATCCTACTTTGTAGTAATAGAAGTTGCTGGGTGACAATAGCTGCCTGCGTCTTAGCAACGGAAGACCCTTGGTGGCAATCACCACCTGCATCCTAGTAATGGAGGGCGTTAGGTGGCAATACCTACCTGCTTCCAGCAGTTGACGATGCTAGGTGGGAAAAGACACCTGCATGGCAGCAACAAAGGATGCTAGGTGGCAGTATAGCCAACTATGTCTTAGCAACTGATGATGCCAGGCAGCGAAAGGCGCCTGCATCCTAGCAATGGAGGGCGTTATCTGGCAACCTCTGTTCTAGCAACCCATAGGCTGCATTAACGCAGTACGTATAGAAATAATTCTCAAAGGTTACATGCATACAGAGCAGCATCTTGCACTGCTTCCAGACAGGGCAGAGTTTATACGCAAATTCAGAAGGCAGCCTCTTGTTACATGACCCCTACATGATCCCAGGCAGGCTCGGGGCACTGAGCAGGTAGGATTTATTCCAACAGACAAGGGAATGATGCCAAACTTACTAAAAAGTGATTTTGGGATTACTTATACCTTGTGGTGTATTCATCAGTAAAAATCTGCCCTGCTGCTAAAATCCCCCCTCCCAGCACAAATAATTGCACCCCACCCCGGAGTGTCCCTGTTCACTGTTTCAGGGGCGAATCCTCCAGCAAAAAAAAAATCA
>BLSH010552741.1:719846-730137 GCA_018402905.1 Glandirana rugosa | reverse complement strand
ACTCTTTAGGTATGGGCAGACATTGAGATGAGTCGGTCAGAACACTAACCGTCGGAAGAAAAAAACAGTTGATCAGCACAGGGAATGGCTGGAAATTGATTTAAAATTAAAAGTGCATATGGCCACTAGATGGCGCTAGGTATCATGATACTTATCTCCATCTACTGGCCAAATACAGTATTTTTTATTTTAAATGAATAAAAAAAATCAGTCCAGCATAGGAATACATTTAGTTTTTTTAGTTTTTTTTACCCCATTGGCATGGAACAAATTAGACAGGAGGTGTAAAGCTGCAGCCATGAATAGTGGTGCCACCCTCCCAGGGTAGCAGAAGGCTGCCAATCACAAGACTGGCTGAGTAGAGTTACAGACGGGTATGGATTTCTCATTATTCCTTTCCCCCCCCCCCCCCAATGTGATCTCTGTACAGTACGGAGGTGCCGGGTTCCGCTCTATCATTGTATCCTTTGTGTTGTCAGTGAAATGAATTCCTCAGCTTTCTACGTTGTCATTGGAGGGTGAAAGGTTTATATTTGTGCAGCCGCGGAGTCGTGCTTTGGGCGCCAGACAACTTTTTTTTTTTCCAGTCTTTATCTGATTGTAGCGGACGGCTGAAGTTTAATTTCTTTATATTCTGCCTTCCCTGGTTCTCCCCTTCCCCCACCTCCCAATATGATAATTAGACATGTGCAATTCGTTTCATTCCGAATTCGTTTTTGAACAAATTTCGATAAATTTGTAAATTTCGAAAATGAGAGCGAACATTCAAAAGAACGAAAATCTGATAATTCGAAAAACCAACCAATCATAATTATTACTAACTATTAAATTGTAAATCGATTGACGGCGCTATAATAGTACCTGAAATAAATAAATATATGAAATTAAATGATAGGAATTGGAATTTGCTGTCAAATTTGGCTGTTAGTGAACGTAACGAAATGCGAATTTATCTGAAGTTACGAATTAACCGAAATAATGATAAAAAATTATTATAAATAAAAATGATAATAAAATGCTATTAATGTTATTCATTTGTTACGTTCCATTTGTTTAGATTATTTATTATTATTATTATTATTTATTACTATTAATTTCTTCCGTTCCATTTGTTTAAATGCGGCATTCGTTATTTTGGATAATTCGTAGCTTCGCATAAATTTGTATTCGTTACGTTACCTATAATTTAACCTCTTGCCGACCGCCGATCGGCATCTGACGGCGACAAGGTGGCGCTCCTGCGCAAATCGCCGTCATATGACGGTGGCTGCGAGATTGCGCCCAGTGAGCGCGCGCCGCTGGAGGCGCGCCCGCGCGCTCACTGTGTCCGGGGAGGGCCATGGAGCAGGTGCGGCGGAGTCGATCTCCGCCGGCCACCCGTGATGCCCCCCCCCAGAGTGAAAAAACGGAGGTCTGTGTAAGTAAACACGGACCTCCGTTCTGTGAAGGGGGAAGGGCTGTGATCACAGCCTTCCTCTACATGGAGGCTGTGATCACTTCCCTTCCCCAGCTAGGGCAGTCCCCATACAGTTAGAACGCCCAGGGAACACAGTTAACCCTTAGAGCGTCCCCTGCAGGTTAACCCCTTCACTGCCAATGGCATTTACACAGTAATCAGTGCATTTTTATAGCACTGATCGCTGTATAAATGCCAATGGTCCCAAAAAAGTGCCAAAATGGTCCGACATGTCCGCTGAAATATCGCAGTACCGCTAAAAATCGCAGATCGCTGCCATTACTAATAAAAAAAATAATAAAAACCCCAGAAATGAATTCTCATCATCCGTAAACGCAACCACTTTTGCGCAAACCAATCAATAAACGCCAAATGCGATTTTTTTTATCGCAAATATGATGAAGAATATAAATCGGCCAAAACCGATGAAAAAAAATGTTTTTTTATATATTTTTTTGGATTTGTATTTTAGTAAAAAGTAAGAAATTTGTTTTTTTTTTGCAAAATTGTCGCTCTTCTTTTGTTTATAGCGGCGATCAGAAATGACGCAGCGGTGATGAAATACCACCAAAAGAAAGCTCTATTTGTGGGAAAAAAAGGACGCAAATTTAGTTTGGGTACAACGCCGCATGACCACGCAATTTTCAGTTAAAGCGACGCAGCGCCGAATCGCAAAAAGGGCTCCGGTCCTAAAGCTGGAAATCCTTCCGGGGCTGAAGTGGTTAATAATTAGTTTTTATTAGCTAGTTAGATATTATTTCAACTTTTCGGATTTTTGCCCTTTCCGCTCTTTCTTATTTTTGGATCTTTGAATTTTCGGAATTTGCGAATTTACCAATGTACGAATTTACAAATTGCAATCATAACGAATGACCCAAACAAAACGGAAAAAAAAGTGAATGAAACGAAAAGGAACACATTTTTTTGGCAGTGCACATGTCTAATGATAATGACGTTTATAACTAAAACCTTTCCGTTTTCATGACACGCCTCATTTAAGAAGACCCAGTGATGTCATCACCGGGTCTCTGTGCTTCTCTAGGCAATGCAGGCAGATCATGGCTGATGGGACGGACCAGCACCGGTACTGAACATAGCTCCACCCCCCCACCTACCCTACTTGCTATATGCAGTGGTTTTACTAAGATCCCCTTGACATCATGTACAGCCCTGTCCAACCGAGAGTTTGCTCCTGTTATATTCTCCATAATATGAATAAAAATCCATCAGGGATGGTGGGAGCCCCTCATAATGAGCCCCAAAGTGCAGGCCATGTTACCAAGATCATATAAAACAAAGACCTTAGGTATTTATACTAGCTATATTTTACACACTGATGTTATCTTATTTCTGATGACCCCCCCCCTCCCCTTCCATCCTCCACAGCCGTAGCGCACTTTCTTCTTAGAGCTTTTCTTACAGCGATATCTGTATTCCTCTACACCCAAGAATCTAGAGAGAGGCAAAGTCCAATCAGAGTGCAGACCAATGAACCCGAGAGTCCAAAAACTTCTTTCAACAGGACAGTAAGGAAGAACCGACGCGTTTCAAGGGCTCAACTGAACAGTGCTGTGTTGCTTTGCTGCTCCTGGACACTTTTGATCATTGCTAATTTAATCATTATTAATTCATCATTTAGTTATAATTATAATTATTATTATTCAGAATAATATTAACTAATTAATTTATGTATTATTTTGTATTTATTTGTATTTATGTATTCCTTATGTATTATTTAACCCTAGGAGGATTTACGCACTTCCTGATCAGAGCACTTTTTGCGATTCGGCACTGCGTCGCTTTAACTGACAATTGCACGGTCATGCAGGCATTGTATCCAAACAAAATTGATGTCCTTTTTTTCCCACAAACAGAGCTTTCTTTTGGTGGTATTTGATCCCCTCTGCGGTTTTTATTTTGTGTGCTATCAACAAAAAAAGACCAACAATTTTGAAAAAAAAACCTTTACTTTTTGCTATAATACATATCCCAAAATATATATATATAAAAAATTTTCATCAGTTTAACCACCTCCCACCCGGCCACTGTACATATACGGCCGGGTGGGAGCTTCCCCGTTCTGACAGGACGTGTATGAACATCCTGCAGAACGGGAGCTCGCAGCGCGGCCATGCGGCGCGCTGCGGCTGGATCCTGTGATCATTATGATCACAGGATCCAGCTGAGCAGAGATCGGGATACGGGCGCAGTGATTGGCCCTCCCGATCATGTGACGGCTGTGTCCAATCACAGCCGTCACATTGTAAACGGAGACGAACGTCTCTGTGACAGTTCTCCCCCCGCCGAGCTCAGTGAGAGCTCAGTGGGGGGGGGGGGGGGGAAGCTGCAGCTCTGTGACAGCTCTCTGCATGATGAGGATTTCATACAGAGAGCTGTCACAGATCGCCCCCCACACAGTGCACCAAGCACCACTGATACCCCTGCCCCCATACACATAAGTGTCCCCATAAAACAGTCCCCAAAACATCTGTCTGTCCCCATCACATCTGTCACCATACACAAAACATCTGTACAAGTTCCCAAAACATCTGTCTGTCCCTTCAAATCTGTCACAGTCTCCAAACATGTGTCTGCCCCATCACATCTGTCACCATACACAAAACATCTGTCTGTCCCCGTCATGTCTGTCACAGTCCCCAAACATCTGTCTGCTCCCGTCACATCTGTCACAGTCCCCAACACATCTGTCTGTCCCGTCACATCTGTCACCATACACAACACATCTGTCTGTCCCCGTCACATCTGTCACAGTCCCCAACACATCTGTCTGCCCCGTCACACCTGTCACAGTCCCCAACACATCTGTCTGTCCCGTCACATCTGTCACCATACACAACACATCTGTCTGTCCCCGTCACATCTGTCACCATACACACCACATCTGTCTGTCCCCGTCACATCTGTCACCATACGCAACACATCTGTCTGTCCCCATCATATCTGTTACAGTCCCCAAAACATCTGTATGTCCCCGTCACATCTGTCACCATACACAACACATCTGTCTGTCCCCGTCACATCTGTCACCATACACAACACATCTGTCTGTCCTAGTCACATCTGTTACAGTCCCCAAAACATCTGTCTGTCCCCGTCACATCTGTCACAATCCCCAAACATCTGTCTGTCAATTCAAATCTGTCACAGTCCCCAAACATCTGTCTGCCCCGTCACATCTGTCACAGTCCCCAAAACATCTGTCTGTCCCCGTCACATCTGTCACAGTCCCCAAAACATCTGTCTGTCCCCAAAACATCTGTCACAGTCCCCAAAACATCTGTCTGTCCCATCACATTTGTCACCATACACAACACATCTGTCTGTCACCGTCACATCTGTCACAGTCCCCAAAACATCTGTCTGTCCGCCAACATCAAATAAACTCCGATTTGGGTTATTTTACCAAAGAAATGTAGCAGTATCATTTTTGGTCAAAATTTATGAAGATAAATTACTTATTTGCAAATTTTATAACAGAAACAAAGAAAAATGCATTGTTTTTGAAAATTTTCAGTCTTTTTTAATTTATAGCGCAAAAAATAAAAAACCCAGGGGTGATTAAATACCACCAAAAGAAAGCTCTATTTGTGTGAAAAAAATGATAAAAATTTCATATGGGTACAGTGTTGCATGACCGCACAATTGTCATTCAAACTGCAACAGCGCTGATAGCTGAAAATTGGTCCGGGAGGGAAGGGGGTTTAAGTGCCCAGTACTGAAGTGGTTAAGCGTGTAATGATTGGTTTACGCAAAAGTTATCGCATCTACAATCTATGGGAATTGATTTATGGCGATTTTATTATTTTTATTTTTTTGCTAGTAATGGCAGCGTTTTTATCGGGACTACGATATTGCGGCGGGCAGATTGGACACTTTTGACACTTTTTTGGGACCACTGACATTTATACAGCGATCAGTGCTAAAAATGGCCACCGATTACTATATAAATGACACCGGCAGGGAAGGGGTTAACACTAGGGGGCGATCAAGGGGTTAACCGTGTTCCCTCAGTGTGTTCTAACTGTGTGGGGGTTGGGCTGGCAGGGACATAACAGATCTAACTGATCCGGATGACAGGGATCAGTAGGTCTGTCATGTCCCTCCTCACAGAACGGGGAACCGCCGTGTTTGCATTGGCGGTTCCCGGTGCTGCATCGAGTCCACGACCTGCGGGCACGCCCACGCAGTGTGCGCGGGCTCATGAGCGCGCCAGCTGTGAGTGCATGCGGGGAGCACGCAAAGGGGAGGATGTCCAGGGACGCCCTCCTGGCAATTCAGGTCCGCATTGTAGCCGTATTTTGGCTATAGTGCGGATCTGTAGTGGTTAATGTATTTAACCAATTCATTATTTATTATTATTATTATCATTATTATCCAATCAATTATTATTTAATTTATCTATTTTTTTCGGTTATTATTTATTTAATATCAAATCTTCTTACAACAGAAAAGTAAATAAACACCTGCTGGAGTCCCAGGGGCCATTCGTTGGTTGCTGCGCTGTCTATTGGATGTAACTGGAAGTGCACTCACTTGGCCCCTGGTTGAAATTTGTATTAGCATTGTCTACATCTTGATCTGCATATGTCTCCCGCAGTCACGCTGTGCTACACCTCCATGCCTGGGCGGCAAGCTGGGATCGCCTGGTGATAATCTGGTTGCTTAAAGCTGGGTTCACACTATCCGACACAAAAAAGGTGCGACTTTGATCCTACTTTGCTCTGCAACTTGTGTCCTACAACGGTCCTACATCGATCCGCCTTCTGTGAACGGGATCCGACTTTGATCCCGACAATACCTTGTGCTCTGGGGATCTTGAAGGGGAACCCCCACCAAATTAAAAAAAAAAAAAAAAACTGGCATGGGGCCCCCCTCCAAGTGCATACCAGGCCCTCCGGTCTGGTATGGATTTTAAGGGGAACCCCAACGCCAACAAAAGTCGTAGGGTCCCCCCTAAATCCAAAGCAGACCCTTATCTGAGCATGCAGCCTGGCAGGCCAGGAAAGGGGGAGGGGACAAGTGAGCACCGCCCCTCCCACTCCCTCCTGGATCATACCAGGCCGCATGCCCTCAACATGGGGGAGTATGGGTGCTTTGAGCAGGAGGGGCTCTGTGCCCCCCACCCTAAAGCACCTTCTCCCCCATGTTGATGAGGACAAGGGCCTCTTCCCAGTGGTTGTCGGGGTCTGCGGAAGGGGGGCTTATCGGAATATGGAAGATTCGGGCCCCCCCCACCCTATGTGAATGAGTGTGGGGTATATTGTACCCCTACCCATTCACCTGAAAAAAATGTAAAAAAAAAACACACTACACAGGTTTTTAAAGTATTTTATTAAATCAGCTCCGGCGTATTCTCCCTCCTATTTCTTCTCCCTTCTCCTGCGTCTCCTTTCTTCTGCTCTTTTTCGGGGTCTTCTTTCTTCTGAGGGGTTCTCTTTCTTATGTCAGTTCTTCTCCCTCTCCGCTGCATCTTCTGCTCTTTTGCGGAGTCTTCTGCTCTTTTGCTGGGTCTTCTCCGCTGTCTTCTCTTTCTTTTCTTCCTCTGTTCTTGTTCCCACTTGACGCGATCTCCAGCACGAATGGTGTCTCTGCGCTGTACGCTGACTTATATTGACATGGGGTGGGGCCACCCGCTGACGTCATCCAGAGGCTGTCAGGACCTGTGCTACTGCTGGGCTCACCTGCAGGTGGCACTGTTGCTTTCTGCACCTAAGGGTGTAGTTCTGGTGTCCACCTGTGGGTGTCTCTTAGCAGAGGGACACACAGATCATCAAGCTGCACCTGACATGTGCTGTTGGAAGTATAAAAGCCCACCCTTCACTGGGCTTCAGGGCTTCAGTATTGCCTCTGCTAGCCTTGCTCCTGTCTGATCCTGATCTGGAGTCCTGTCCCTTGTTCCCTGTGACCTGTTCCTGCCTGATCCTGTTCTGGAGTCCTGGCCCCCCGTGACCTGCTACCTGCTGCTGCTGCTGGCTTCTGTTCCTTTATCTCCTGTCCTTGCTGGTATTCCCATGTGTGTTACCTTATTTGTATATATTTAGTTAGTTAGTTAGGGCTATTACTGGGCTTACTTGTGTTTATTTCTTTCCACCTTGTATGTGTATTGTCATTGGTGCTGGTATTGGATACATGTCATTTTCATTAATAAACATATCTTTTTCACTTATCCCTATGGTCCTGATTTCTTTTGGTGCAGCCCATTGATCTGTATTCGCTTGCTGGATGCTTGCATCTCCTGACATAATACTGAAGCCATACAATCAGATCGGCTGCACCTGGGAATCAGGTCTAAGAATTTTTTAATTGATGCACTTTGAGTAGATTTTGTATTTCTCACTTCTGGTAACAGAAGACAGGGATTACTGCCGCTAAATTTTGAAAGAGCAAACTAGGGAGCAATTGTTGGAATGCATCCGTCTGGTGCACGCTTTTGTTGAGCAAGGCAGATTTTTGTTTGAAGAGATTCAGCCACTCATTCAAATTTGTGCAGAGTTGGCTTTGTCTACTGTCCCTAGTGGTGGTGATGATTTTTCTTCTCCTTTCAATGCGGCTCAAGTGGAATCCTTGGTTTGGTTATTGGAGGGTGACTCAGCCTTTTTCTTTGAACACTACTCAGCATGTTCCCAACAGGTGCTAGTAGAATGTATTAATTCAGTGCAATCTCTGATCAGACAGGCAGCATGTGAAGTTTTATGCAAATGTTATTACAGGCATGGTCAAATGTATTGCACTCAGCCTCTGTCAGCCTGCAACCACTCATTCCTGTGGCTAGACCCCTGCCTGCTCAAATGTCTTTTCCTCCATCACCCACAGCAATCACAGTTGCAGCCCAATATAAAAGAGTGTGGATGGAGCTGGCGCTGTCTAGACTTATACAGATATACAGATATAAAGAAAATGTGCTGAAGTGCTAGGAGAATTTGTATAAGTGTCCGTAGAAAGTCCGTAAAGGTCCGTAAAGATCAACTTAGCTATAAATAATTATATAGAAAACCAGTGTGAGAACAGATAGTGTGTGCGGGTAGGATCCCACAGCTAATAAATAGTGATCCGTGAATTCATGTGGTATTGTCCGTGATAAGTCCGTAAAAACCTTAGTAAAATATCTGTAAAAAATAAAACTCAAAAAATGTTGTTCATATATATCAATCTTGATGAATAAGCCCAATCTTTGATCCAACACAAGAGATGTATATGCGCAGATGCTTGGTTACAAAAAATAAGTAATTGGTGACTTCCGTGCTTGATCCTGTTTCAGTTTAAAGTGACTTGTGCTCCCCTCCTGTGCCCTCACTTACCAGAGTCTCCTTACCCCTACAGGGGTAGCCCGCATGTGGTAAATGGGGTCTTTGTTGTCTTCGGTTTCCTGGTCCTCCCTCCTATTCGGTAGTGTCTGTTTTTTAAAATCCTCAGGGCGCCATCCCGTTTGCCATTGTTTAAAAATGGGAGATAAGAAAAAACAGAGCGTACTCTGATAGTGTAGTAGGTTCTTAAAAAAATCCAATTTATTCAAGAAAAGATGCTTAAAAACAACAGTAGTAAAAACGAACAGTGTTTGTGGACAAGGGAATGCAAGCTCTGCCTGCTTGAGGAAGGTATAGTCCTGCTTCCTGTATATCCCTTTTGTATTTCTCCACGTGGAACCAGCTTCTCCAAACAAAGCGGTGCAATTGCGTCTATTGGTCACGCCTTACGCGTTTCGTCATACCTGACGTCATCTGAGGCCGTGACCATGAAGAAAAAGGCTTGCTTTAAATACTAGCGTGAGTGGGCGGAAAATGTGTTACTAGCCAATCACAAAAAAGCGGAAGGGAACGTTTAAAAGACTGGATTTTTTTCTTTTGCATACATAATGTCAGTGTCAGTTATTAAATAGCGGTTTACAGAAAGGGAAATATACCTTCCCCTTTACAATCTGTTATACATGAGTACATAGCATTATCTTCCATACTATAATCTCCAATTAATCTTAGAAACACAGCAGACAAACCAGTGATAAAACAGCGGCGAAAACAACGGTAAAAAGAGCATGATGTGGACGAGAAGGCTACGTGATATAATGTGTGAAAAATTATATTTTCAGAATTCTTATAGTAAGTTTGCAAAAATGTGTTTATATAAGACATCAGTTTCAAATCTCCATATCTTTGATGGAAAATCACTTGATGTGGTCGAGAAGGACAGTTAGTGTTATATCTAGAACAAGGTTATATAGCGAACTTTTAAAACAGCTGTTCTTATGTGTAAAATATAGAGGTACAGATAACATAAAAATGTTCTATATGGGTGATAAAAATCCAATATGAAAATTGTATTCCAAAACAGCTTGAAAATCTAAAAGGTTGTAATTGTTCATATGGCAAAGAGTTTCTTTGTCCGTAAAAACACTCTAAAATCATTGATCAAAATTGCTCGTGTGAGAGATACCATAAAAATATAGAGAAGAATAAAATTATAAATAGTTTTAAGTTGATATTCAGTGTAAAACATAGATGATGTGGATGAGAAGGTCTTTAGACATAATATGAGTAAAATTCCTAAAGATCCTATAAAATTATAAATAGTTTTAAGTTGTTTATTCAGTATAAACCATAGATGATGTGGATGAGAAGGTCTTTAGACATGATATGAGTAAAGTTCATAAAAATCCAAGATAAAACATAGATGATGTGGAGGTTTTTTAGACATAATGTGAATCTTATGATATGGTGTTAATAAAATATTAAAATATTAAAATATTCAAAAAACTTATAAAATTATAAAATTATAAAATAATTGTGGTATAGTATTCTAAGTGTAATACAGATTTTTTGG
>BLSH010552741.1:657951-672674 GCA_018402905.1 Glandirana rugosa | reverse complement strand
GCAAACCCCCCCCCACACTTGTCAACCTCTTTTTATTGCAACCCCCCACTTATCAACTTCTTTTTATTGCAACCCCCTCCCCCACTTGTCAATGGGTTGCAATAAAAAGAAGTGCGAGGGTGCGTGGGTGTCCCTGAATGGCAGTTTGGAAATGTGGTCACCCTAGCGGCACATCACTTGGTCAGGGCTCCCCATGACACTCCAAATGATGACATCTCTTGTCCCACCTTCATTCTGGAAAGTTCCAGTGCTTCCCAGAAGAAGGTAGGAGGGTCTAAAGACATCATCTGTTGGACTGCCCCAGTCCTACCTGAGCCACTCCCCAAGCCCAGATCAAAACATTCAGGCCTGCACCTACAGTCAGGCCTGACTAAATTTTGCCTCTCCTGCAAAACTTACTACGAAAATGCACCTATCACTGTGGGGATGCTACAGAAGAATTGTTACAACACGGTGGATTGATATAAAAAAATCTCCTTTGGATAGATACGGCAGCGCCTTACTTTTTTGATTTACCCATTTGTGTGGTGTTTGTTTTGCACTATTAAAGGGGCAGCAGCCTTAGATTACTAAGTGTGTTATATGGTAGTTTGAGGTTGGCGTTCTTCCTATTAATTGCATGCACATTTACACTGCCTTCCCAACCACAACGCTCCTTGTGAAGGTCACTGAAACATTTTCTCCTTACTACTGACTGTAAGTAACACAGTCACAGTCAGCCAAATAGCCTCCCCTGCTTTTACAGCTGGTGTACCAATTTACTGGGCATTTCACACTCACGTGCAGTATGTCAGTCCATGAGTGCAAATGAAAGCGGCCCTGCTGGGCCCTTCCAACTTACAATCTGCTAACAGCTCCAGGGCCATTTGTAGTGTCCCTTCTCGAGGACCTGACATTGACAGCCTGGACTGTTGTCTCCTGCATGAGTCTACACTTTCCATGGAGTCTTCCCTAGCTCCATCCAGCTTGACTTCCTTCTCTTCATTATAAGGCCTCATATACACAGGCATTATTAACGCCGCGTTTTTGAGCTGTTTTTACAGCTTAAGAACACCACACCATGTTATTCTATGGCTTCATATACACATTGAGGTTTTTGAGCTGTAGATGGCGTTGGCGTTCTTAAGCTGTAAATCTAACACAGGACCTGCGTGTTCCAAAGCTGCAGCGTTAGAGTGTTTTTGACGCTGAGCCGGCAAAACGCTCAATTAGCGCCGTAGCGATGTTAACCGCCGTTTTTAGCGCTGGCGTTTTCTGTTTTAAAATGTCCAAAAATAGCAGAGGGATGTCTTTTCAAACAAAACGCGACTTTGCGCTAACGCTCAATAATGCGCATTAACGCCATAGCAAAACGCTGATGAAATCGTGTCTTTAATGCCGATTTTTTTCCTGGCGTCGGTCCCGATGTTACAGCTCGTTTTTTGAAAATGCCCATGTATATGAGGCCTTAAGGGAGAAAATTTCAGATTTGATGACTATAAACACTGCCACCACTCAGAACGCAGTGTAAGCATACTTCTAGGACCTCTTCTCCAGAGTTTGTCTCTGATATGCCTGTAGCTGCTTCTGCACACTTAGCTGAAGATAATCAGGAGCCCAACCTAAACTTTTTGGATAATGTTGTGCCTAAGGGGATTTAGTCTGCTGACATGACTACTAAGCCTTTGGATATAATTTCGGTTCTTATTGAGGCAGTCCATGTCTGGACATGGAGCAGCCTGCATCTAAATACTTGAAGGCTACCAGCCTGGGCTCCCTTAAAAGTCCCCACACTTCCAAATAACTGACTGTTCTACTCCTGAAAAACTATTTTCTTCTCTGAAAGCATTTTTCTGAACAATACCCTATTGGAGAGGCATTTGTAACAATTCGAAAGTTTGTTGCATAGGTGTAGCGCGGTGCGGCGGCAATAAACACACAGAGGCCCGGAGTACAGTAACCAATGTATTAAAGAACTTGCAAACAGTACAACAACCCGGCAGGGGAGATTACCCTACCAGAAACTGACCATCAATGTAGCAGAGCGCCTGAACTGAAGATAGCGCTGCCAAGGGGGGTAGAATGTGGCCTGGTTAGTCAAACCCCAAAAGGGAGCTTGCTGAAGTACAGATGTAGACCCTGAGATGTCCCTACTCCTCCGGAACTGGTCCCTACTACTAGTTCTGTCCCTGAGAGATGAGTATGCCCTCCCTACACTAGCCACTTTGCAACTGCATGCCAAAACCCCAAGAAGGCAGCCAGGGTCACCTGAATACAGTGTAGCCAACTGGAATTCTGCTCCAGGGAACCAAGGGAACTATAAAAAAAAACATGTATCTCTTGACCTTCCCCTCCAGCTGCGCTGCCACTCTGGAAAAGCACCATCTACAGTGGAGAAACTTGACTGCACCTGCCTACAAGCTATTACTTGCCGTAACAAAACACTGACCCTTTCTGTTGAGGACATTTCAGTGTTTTGGGATTCAGCTTACAAGATCTTGGAAATCTTTTCCGAATCACTGTTCACCTTGGCAGGCCTTACCCTGCAACCTGTCATTGCTGTCATGCCCATTTGCCAAACCTCAGGAGCATGGACCAAGGTTTTAACAGTACAGATTCTAACTGATCATTTCATTTTGAAACAATTAGAACTCTGTTCTGTTGTCCTGAATTACTGTATTGATGGGCTTGTGGATGTCAAACATCTCATATCCAGAATGAGTCTGCTGTCTGTGAATATATGAAGGACTCTTGCTTAAGTGTTGGTTTGCTGAACCACAGTGCAAAGAAGTGCTTACTTTACTGTGCATGCCTTTCGAAGGAGAATTACACTTTGGTGCTTCTCTGGACAACGTTTTTAAATATTTCACTGGAGGAAAGAGTTTTTGGCGGAAAGAGTACCTCTTTTGCTTACCCTACCAGGCTGGTAAGCCTTCTACTTCTGAGGCTAAGCAGAGTTCCTTTTGTTTCTACCAGACTCTAAGTACAAGTCCAGAACTCAACTCCATCGCAAACCTTGGACTCCAAAATCTTCTAAGCTTACATGCAAGTCCTCTTCACAATGATGAGATGCTCCCACCTCTTAAAGTGGGGAGATAATGTATCTGTTAGCCTTTACGGCCTCCTGAAAACAAAATAATCTCTGCAGCATATGTAAATGCAGCACCCTGGGTTGAGTCGGGATGCTGATAAATTTAGTTTTGCTAGGTGGTAACTAACCTGGTTGATTATTGTAGGATCTTCTGGTTTCCTCTCCAGTTCAAAGTTTGATGCACCTCTCTCCTCTGCCACTGTGTGGCATTGTCATTCCTGGCACTGTACTGAGAAGGTGTAAATGAACTTGGAATGTGAGTGGATAGGTTGTTGTGGCCAATGGGAGGATGTTTTCTTTGGCCCCATGGCCTGCTGGGAGAGCCTATTTATTGGAGAGGAGTCAGATGATCTGCGTTCGGTGCCACCTGGACGGCCGTCTGGGTGGACATGTGTTAAAATCTCACAGTTGCTAGGCCAGAAGCCTGGGGCCTATCTGGGAGTTCCTGGGAGTTAGGCAATCTGAGGCCTACCCAGGAGAGGAAGGAGATGCAGACATTGGGGCTTAGAGTGAGGAAGCCTACATGAGTCTTGCGGGTTCTGCTGGCTAGAGAACTCCTCTTTGCCAGAGGTGAAAGGACACAGTCACCAGTTGGGGGACCATCATTCCTGCCGCCAGCGGCAAATCATGAGCCAAGGCTAGAGGTATAGTGGAACTGTTGCCATCGGAAGGGACAACACTCCTCTTATTACAGTCTGGAGGGCAAAGTAGAAAGAGAGAGAGCATCCCTTTTCACCAGCCGGGGACGGTGAAGAGGTGGGAAAATCTCAGTGGAAGTCAAGCTAAGGACCCAGGAGGCTAAAGGGGTGACGCTTGCAAGAAGGTTCAGCAGGTGAGCTGAGTTGTTAAGTATAAAGGCCCAGCAGGTTAGCGTGGGTTAAGTTCAGAAGACACTGCGGTTGGCTGTGTGGAGCTCTAGGAACCCAGTGGCAGTGGGGATTGAAGCTGCAGCAGGAGGCTGTGAGATGGAAGCCAGTTCTGCACAACGGGGATACCAGTTGGTATGTGTTAGATCTGAGTCGAGGTCAAGTACAAGTTCAACCAACTAAGGAAATCGCTCCAGGTTCACTCTTTAACAACACAGTTTTGAACTGTGAAACTATTATATTGTTCCGCTTAAAGTCTCTTAGTCTGCCAAAGTGCTGTTGCACTAGATCTAATGGTGTCCTGGCCCTAACCCTCTCCCCCCCCCCAGTTCATAAAGAGAAAATAAATCTCTTTCAGCATTCTCAAAGTGTCTGACGCCCAACTTTATTCTGCATTGCATCACATCCACCATGCCTAATAACCCACATTGTAAGGATGGATGTCAGCCTTCCCTGACTCTAATGGTCACCATCAGGCCTGCAGAGGTCAGGGCCCTGGCTACATTAAGGACATCATCTGCTCAAACCAGTTCACAGTTTCCATAGCCAAAGGGACCATATGCCTATTCTGGATCTAAAAGCACTCAATGTCTTTGTACATTTGCAAAAATGGAGTCCACCAGGTCAGTCATTGCTTCACAAAATCTGCAAGATTTTCTGGCCTCTGTGGACATTAAGGAATTTCACTTTTCACCAAGGTGCTAGCCCCTGTGCTTGCTCTGCTGCATTTACAGGGCATCCCCATCGTGAGAGGTCTGAACTTCCTATTACAAAGAGAACAGTTGACTCATACCCAGACAATGTCCAAAGACTGACTGTTCGGGCTCTTCAGAGGTTTGGTTGTTTCCTGAACCTTTAGGAGTCAGTGCTGGAACCATCTCATTCTTTGTCTTGGGAAAGAAGAAACTGGACCGATCAGTATCCAAAAGAAAACCTAGTAACGCCAAAGTCCTGACTCTCTGCTCCCATGTATGACTCTGCAGTCCAGGAGCTGACCGATTCTGCTTTTCACTATAGTCCTGGGTTTGATAGTGGCCATTTCCTGGCTAGAGGATGTCCAGCAAGGTCTAGCACTTTTCTCACCAACCTGACTATACCTGACCCGCCCCTTTCATTCACTGGAATTCAGCCCTGTCAATCATGGAGGCTCAGCATCACATGTGGGCATTACCTAGGGAGCCTACCTAAGAACACCCACTCCTCCAGACTGACATCTGCCCATCAAGGCATTTTTATAATTGCATACCTCTTCCAAAGCTATTCAGATTCCCTGTCAAAAATCTCTGAGACCCTCCAGATTCGTAGCTCATGAAGGATGGACACACTAGTGTCATGGGCGTCCGCAGAAATTTTTTCAGGGGGGGGCATCATTTTAAGGTCACCCATGCTATGCCGCTTTTTGATATCACATTATCGCGGTCAGAGACTGCAGACATAGTACAGGAGATGGTCAGAGACTGCAGACATGGTACAGGAGATGGTCAGAGACTGCGGACATAGCACAGGAGATGGTCAGAGACTGCGGACATAGAACAGGAGATGGTGAAAGACTGCGGACATTGTACAAGAGATGGTCAGAGACTGCAGATATTGTACAGGAGATGGTCAGAGACTGCAGACATACTACAGGAGACGGTCAAAGACTACAGACATACTACAGGAGATGGTCAGAGACTACAGACATAGTACAGGAGATGGTCAGAGACTGCAGACAT
This sequence comes from Glandirana rugosa, assembly GCA_018402905.1. NCBI lineage: Eukaryota > Metazoa > Chordata > Amphibia > Anura > Ranidae > Glandirana > Glandirana rugosa. Next base: position 667,023 of record BLSH010552741.1, on the reverse strand, counting down.
AGTACAGGAGATGGTCTGAGACTGTGGACATGGCACACGAGATGATCAGAGACTTCATACATAGCCCAAGAGGATAAGGACCTAGTGGGCACCTCCCGATCTGATCCCTGATTCCAGGGGGGGGCAATTGCCCCCCTTGCCCCTACCTGCGGACACCCATGACTAGTGTTCTGATTTCTAACTGGAGAGGCACCGGCTTTGTATGTGGACCCTGTGCAGTTTCAGTGCAGGCGTGATCCCCTGAAGACATGGCCGTCCACGAAACACGTAGGGCGGAGCTTATTCTGTGACATCAACACACATGCCGCCGGCTGGCAGGTGTCACCATTTTACATGCTTTCACATGATTATGCTTGTGAGTACCTCTCAATAGAATAAATAATAAGCGTGGAAGATATTGGTCCATGGCATGTTTTCTGGAGCTGAGGCGGTGGAGAACGGTGTCTGAGGTACGGTCCTGAGGTGTTCCTCTTGATGCTGAACTGGCACCTTTTGAACTGACATTTTGGAGAATCATGCTAGCTTAACCTCTTATAATGTGGAGGTTAACCCTTTGGTAAGCAGCCACTCTTTTTGGTGGTGGCGGTCTCTCACTCCAAGTTGGGGTCTTGTCACCACAGCATCGGTGGTGGAGCAGTGGATAGACCTTGAATACATGAGTTGCATGGACATTTTTACGTTTATATCTTTCTTAGAATGAGTGCAGTGTGCACTTTGAGTGGGTTGGGCGTTGTTACGTCAGCCAGAATGAAGAAAGTGGATGCCATAGACATATTGGGCATTCACTTTGAGAGGAATTTATTAAATCAGGAAAACGCAGCAAGATGTGTAGAGAAGGTGTCCAAAAAACTGGACTTTTGGAAGCTGCGAAAACTGACCTTGACAGGTAAAACCCTAATTGTAAAGGCTGAATGTTTGCCCCTGCTGCTATATTTCGGCCTGATCTTTCCTTTCGATAAAATACGTCTGCAGAAGATTACAAGATTATTGTTTATCTTTTTTCTGGAGAAGCAAGATGGAACGTGTGGCAAGAACAACAATTATAAAGGGAGAGAAATTGGGAGGATACAATTTTCCTAATGTGGAGTCCTTCTTGGGGATGCACTCCTGGTTGATGCATCCAGTGGTGTATCATCCATGGGTGCAGGGTGTTCACTGAACACGGGCCCTGAAGGGTGGTGGGGGCCCACTGCGCTTTGACCCACACTGCACCCATGGATGATCTCTCCCTAGTTGACAGCCGGGGATGATCGGTGTGGTGTGGGCTTGAACACGGGCCCACTAATTTCATGATACGCCCCTGGATGCATCATAAGGCCTTTTTAAGTGAAGGCAAAGCAATGTGCTTTATGAGATACCTGATGGGATGGTTCGTGGTGAAGTGGGGGTGGGGAGGGCGGGACTTGACAAGACCGGTGGCCATGGTACCCCCTTCTTATTACATTAAACTCAAGACTTGGTATGACAGTAATGACTTGAGGAGTTTAGGTGGTTCTGTGATTAAAAATAATCTGGTGAAATGGCTAAAAAGGGAAGAGGAGGTCTCAAATATTTCAGGTTTGAGAGCAAAACAAGTGAAGGAATGCTGGGGGAGTTTAACCACTTGCCGACCGCCCGCCACAGCGTGACGGCGACAAGGTGGTTCGTTATCGCGTCACAGGACGGCGGCCGCGATAACTAGCATTGTGAGCGTGCCCAGGGAACACAGTTAACCCTTAGAGCGCCCCCTGCAGGTTAACCCCTTCACTGCCGATGACATTTACACAGTAATCAGTGCATTTTTATAGCACTGATCGCTGTATAAATGCCAATGGTCCCAAAAAAGTGTCAAAATGGTCCGACATGTCCACTGCAATATCGCAGATCGCCGCCATTTTTAGTAAAAAATAAAAAAAAAATAAAAACCCCAGAAATGTATTCTCATCATCCGTAAACGCGGCAACTTTTGCGCAAACCAATCAATAAACGCCGATTGCGATTTTTTTTACCAAAAATATGAGGAAGAATATAAATCGGCCAAAACCGATGAAAAAAAATGTTTTTTTATATTTTTTTTTGGATTTGTATTTTATCAAAAAGTAATAAATTTGGGTCTTTTTGTAAAATTGTCGCTCTTCTTTTGTTTATAGCGGCAATCAGAAATGACGCGGCGGTGATCAAATACCACCAAAAGAAAGCTCTATTTGTGGGGAAAAAAGGACGCAAATTTCGTTTGGGTGCAACACCGCACGACCGCGCAATTCTCAGATAAAGCGATGCAGCTCCGAATCGCAAAAAGTGCTCTGGTCCTAAAGGGAGAAATCCTTCCGGGGCTGAAGTGGTTAAGGACCCAAGGAGTAACCAACAAACAGAAAGAAATGACCTGGATGAGTTTCCATGAATGCCTACTGACTATGAGATTTCTGAAGAGAATTAGCAAAGGACTGAGAGATGTGTCAGAAAATGGTGTGGTGGTATGGAAACAGTAAAGCCTCGTACACACGGGACGACGACCGTATACAACAGGTCGTACTAACGACCGTTGTATGCGATATCGATCGTTCGTACGCGCGATTAGAACAGTCGAACATACGACGGTCATACAAGGGGAGTTGTATGAGCAGACTAGAAAACTTGGTCGTTCCAACAAGTGGTCATACGACCGTTGTATCGTGTGTACAGAGCAGTTGGTACAACAAGTTGTATTGTGCAAAACACGCATGCTCAGAAGTCAGGAACGGCCGGATGCTAATTACATGCACCTGAACGTTCTTTCTGTGGTCGTACGATCGTGTAGTGCAGTCAGTATGCAAGTTACATTATGCAACATATGATTTGAGACGATCGTACGTACGATCGTCGTCCCGTGTGTACGAGGCTTAAGGCATGTGTTCTTGGAGTGCTTTTTTGCTAAAAGAGTGTGGGGCAGGTTGGAGGAGTTTGCAAAAAATGTGTTGGGAATGAAGGAATTTGCATCTGAGCTACTTCTGTATGGTTTGGTACGTGGTGGAGCTGACGATAAAAGAAGAGGATGGATTTTGTCTGCTGTTGTGAAGGAAGTCATCTGGGAGGCAAGGTGTGGATGTAAAAAAGGGAGCTTCCTGTTGTCTGAAGACGATTGCAAAGAATGGATTATGAGTAAACTGTATTACGTGTTGTTGTCAGTGTTGCCAACCTACCAGATTGAAATTTACTGGCACAACACCCAAAATTTACTGGCACAGCCAAGTTTTTACTGGCATTTTACAAAAGTTACAAAATTACAGTTTTCAGTGCAAATTTCAGTATTTAGACTACAAGCAAGTACGCTGGGCAAATAGCAATGTGATTTAAGGTAGATAGCAAGGTAAAAAAAACAAACATATTTCTGTTATTTTCAATATACTAAGGGCAGATTATTTAGTCCATCAGTTTTGTCACCTATGTCAAATTGTAGAGATTTCCCCTTAATTTCTGTTCCATAACCACCACAGAAAGTGAGGTGAAATCCCTGGTAGCCACCAGGATCACCAGAATTTATGTCCCCACTTCTAAAGACTTCCTGTCTCCATCACCTCCTGTTTTTATCCTTCCAGTCTCCATCCCTCCATCACCTCTTGTCTCCATCACACCATCACCTCTTGTCTCCATCACACCATAACCTCTTGTCTCCATCCCTCCATCACCTCTTGTCTCCATCACACCATCACCTCTTGTCTCCATCCCTCCATCACCTCTTGTCTCCATCACACCCTCACCTCTTGTCTCCATCACACCATCACCTCTTGTCTCCATCCCTCCATCACCTCTTGTCTCCATCACACCATCACCTCTTGTCTCCATCCCTCCATCACCTCTTGTCTCCATCCCTCCATCACCTCTTGTCTCCATCACACCATCACCTCTTGTCTCCATCACCTCTTGTCTCCATCACACCATCACCTCTTGTCTCCATCCCTCCATCACCTCTTGTCTCCATCACACCATCACCTCTTGTCTCCATCACACAATCCCCCCATCACTTCCTGTCACCATCCCTCCATCTCCATCACACCATCCCCATCACCGCCTGTTTCCATTACACCATCCTTCCATTACCTCCTGACACTCATACAGCGCACACTGCGCTCATACAGCGCACACTCACACTAAGAGAGAGAGACTCCTGCAGCCTGGCTCATGGCTGTCTGTCAGAGTGAGCAGAGACAGTGTGGGTGTCAAACAGTCACACACTCACTGTCCCGACTCTTTTTGGCCGGCTTGAAGAGGAAGGGCACTGCACTCACCACTGTCACCAGGAGGGCTGCAGGATCAGGCAGAGCAGGGAAGCAGGCAGGAATCAGGAGGATCCATCCATCTGGAGCGTCTGCTCCGGTCAGGTGCTGGCTGGCAGTGGTGTGGCGGGAAAATGCAGTAACCTCATTTGAGGGCGGATGGGCTGGGCAGAGGCGCTAGCTGGCAGCAGGAGGAGTGGTCGTCCAACTCGTCTCAGGTTCAGGATCTGATCTTCTCACTCGCCACTCGGGGGTTTCTGTAATTGCACATGCGCAGCTCTGACCGGAACCGATGGCCGCCGTTTTTACTGGCACTTTTCGGCTGCTACGGACTTTTACGGACACCAGGGGGAAATGCCCTGTTTTTACGGGCTGTCCGTAAATTTACGGGCAGTTGGCAACACTGGTTGTTGTATGATAGAAAGGTGTTGGGGGTGGAGGTGGCGGATAACTTTTGGTATTTTGGGAGGTGGAGGCTGAGATAGGGTGGTGGGAGGTTGAAATGCGTTTTATATATATATATATATATATATATATATATATATATATATATATATATGTAATTTAAAATGTTTTTACCTTTTTGATATGAAATACCTGATGATGTAAAGAACACTGCTCAGTCTCTTGGATGTTGAAGTTGGAGGAGTTTAGAGTATGTGATTCATGCTGAAGGAAAAAAAAAATCTTTTTAGAATACGAATGCTGGACTTTATGCACTTTATTTATGCACATGGCACTTTGGTGGAATATACTGTGATACAAAAATTGTTTATGGCACATTATCAATTAACCACTTGCCGACGGCTGATCGGCAAATGACGGCGACAGAGTGGCTCTGTAACGCGGATCGCCGTCATACGACGGCGGCCGCGATACAGAGCCTAGTGAGTGCGCGCACGCGCTCACTGTGTTCGGGGGGGGCCAGGGAGCGGGTGCGGCGGCTTCGATTGCCGCTGGCTACCCGCGATGCCCCCCCCCCCGGAGTGAATGAACGGAGGTCCGTGTATGTAAACACGGACCTCCGCTCTGTGTGAGGGGGAAGGGCTGTGATCACAGTCTTCCTGTACATGAAGGCTGTGACCACTTCCCTTCTCCTGTTAGGGCAGTCCCCATACAGTTAGAACACGCCCAGGGAACACAGTTAACCCTTAGAGCGCCCCCTGCAGGTTAACCCCTTCACTGCCAATGGCATTTACACAGTAATCAGTGCATTTTTATAGCACTGATCGCTGTATAAATGCCAATGGTCCCAAAAAAGTGTCAAAACGTTCCGACATGTCCGCCCCAATATCGCAGTACCGCTAAAAATCGCAGATCGCCGCCATTACTAGTAAAATATAAAAAAAAAATAAAAACCCCAAAAATGAACTCTCATCATCCGTAAACGCGACCACTTTTGCGCAAACCAATCAATAAACGCCGATTGCGATTCTTTTTATCGCAAATATGAGGAAGAATATAAATTGGCCAAAAACGGTGAAAAAAAATGTTTTTTTATATATTTTTTTTTGGATTTGTATTTTAGCAAAAAGTAAGAAATTTGGGTTTTTTTGCAAAATTGTCGCTCTTCTTTTGTTTATAACAGCGATCAGAAATGACGCAGAGGTGATCAAATACCACCAAAAGAAAGCTCTATTTGTGGGAAAAAAAGGACGCAAATTTAGTTTGGGTACAACGTCGCACGACCGCGCAATTGTCAGTTAAAGCGATGCAGCGCCGACTCGCAAAAAGGGGTCCGGTCCTAAAGCTGGAAATCCTTCCGGGGCTGAAGTGGTTAATAAGAGACAGTACATTATTATTTTTTTTATTGATAATGTATTGAGATGCAAATTGATAACATTCAATATTTCATTTTCGCACATTTAGTGTTGCATTTAAAGAGACAGCGCACCATTTTTTGTTTGCAGGTTTGTGTTTATCCAGTATTCGGTTGTAGTGGTTGTGGAGGCCCAGATCTTCATCAGACACCGAGCACAGGTTGTTGTTTTCCTCTCTACACGCTGCGATAAAAATAGCATGCGCCGTGGAAATGCTTCTCCTGCTGTGGCTCTGTGACTCGCAGCGTTCTCACAGCTTGCTGCTGTGTTCTTTCGCCCCGTTTGACAGTTTGACTCTGTTTGCGTCGCACCACGTCCCCAACGTTTACAACCTATTTAATGATCACTGCATAATGATCCCGATAAGTGACTTTCGCTTGTCAAACAGAATTAGAGGTCTAGGTGGGTGAAGGTTTCCTAATGCAATGAATCCTAAATTGATTATAATTAAGGCTGCAATGCGTTGGAAACACTTTATTAATGCAATGTCTTTTTTCACTAAGGGTTAAAATGAGTCTTCTGAAGGTTTAGTAGATTACATTATAGTTTATGACACCGCTGGCACCACATCTACAATACAGAGCCTAAAGCAGCCTTTCTTAACCTTTTCTGCACAGACAAACCCTCAAAATAACTTCCCAGTCTCAGGGAACCTCTGCTAATATTGACCATATATACAGCTCATGATACATTAGGGTGAAGGTCAGTGGGAAGAATGCTCCTTACACTTGTGGGAAGATTTATTGTACCCCTTTACAAATAGCTATAAGGATCAATGGTGTCATTAGGAACTTATCTGAGAGGCAGGAATTGCTCATTCAGAAAAGGAAAAAAATTAATGCGCATAGGGAAATTGAGCAGCATACACCGCATTAGACCATGTAATGCTAAAAATAAAAATAAACAAGAAGTGTAGCGCTAAAAAAATGTGACATGTAAGAAACATAGGTGAACAATGTATAAAACACAATTATTGAAATGTGTCATCACAAATCAAAAAAAAAAGTTCATAAATCAATTAGTGCTGTAGTGTATGAAACATAGCAAATGTCCCAAGATAATACAAAAATCGCCCATAAACATGAAAAAATGTTCATTCAAGCTCAGAAACAAGAATCAAGTTGATTGGATCATATTATGCCATCTATTGGTTTTGGATCAAGTAATAGGGTGGGCTCTTACCAGAGATGTTGGACCCTCTCAATCATACTTATGTGGCCATAGGGGTCAAGGTGTACTCTCCACTAGATCAGGGTTGCCAACCGCCAGTAAATTTACTGACAGTTTGTAAAAATCAGTGATTTTTACAACTGTCTATGAATATCAGGGTCTCATAATTTGTCATGCTGTGCTGATTTTTTAAGTGTAAACCAAGCAAATAATTGATATGGGTATTGCCAGTGTTTCCATGTTGTGTTTGAATATCAATTGCCTTAGTTTTTAATAGGAGTTCTGTTATTTTTCAGGTGGGCAGTAACAAATGTGCTCTGCCAGTAAATTTTCCATGTTTTGCCAGTAAAAAACGCTGCGGGAGGTTGGCAACACTGCACTAGATGCTCCGGGAAGATGTCCTCAGTGATACCAGGAAAAGGTAGCGATGACCCCTCCAATCCAGACGATCATGCAAGTACGGCCTTAGAGCCCTCTCAGAGCATGTGAAGAAAAAAATATAGATGCCCCTCTTGGTGCAATAAAATCACCACTTTAATAAAGGTTGGTGAATATACAAAGGGTAAAGCCGGCAATACATATAAAATCCAGGTAAAAAAAACTGCAATAGGCTGACGCTCCTAACCCCACGCGTTTCGTCTGCATAGACATTGTCTGGGGTTGCTCATTGCTCAAGGAAACCCTAGCAACTTTGTGAGGAACCCTAGGGTTCTATGGAACCCTGGTTAAGAAACCCTGGCCTAAGGTATGGGAACCTCCCTCAAAAGTTTGGAGGGCATTTTCTGTGAAGGATACTATTAATACTACGACATACAAAGACGTTTGTAACAATTGTGCTCTTCCAACCTTCTGGTACCAGTTTGGAGAAGGTCCTTTTCTGTTTCATCATGACTGTGCCCAAGTGTACAAAGGCAGCTCCGTAAAGCCATTATTTGATGAGTTTGGTGTGGAGAAACTTGAGAGTCCTGCTCAAAGGCCTTACCTCAACCCTGTACCATTGGGATGAATTGGAATGCCAAAAATGAAGCAGGTCTTCTCATCCAGCATCAGTACCTGACCCCACACATGTTCTATTGACTGCAAGCACACAAATTCCCAGAGACATTCTACAAAATTTTGTGGAAAGCCCTCCCAGAAGAGTGGAAGCCCAGAAGTAGGACTAACCATATTAATGGGCATCATTTCAGAATAGTATGCCCAGCAGGCTTGTGAGCAAGGTGCAGTGTGGTGTGGTGGGCAGTAAACATGCAGAGTCCAAGTTAGGCAATAAAGATTTATTGTATAAAGGTTCAACACAACTTATTCAGGCTCGACAGGTAGGCACACCCTTCCAGAGCCACTTACAAACTGTGACAGCGGTCTGAAGACTTGAATATGCCGACGGGAACAAAATGTGGCCTGGCCAGTCCACACTAAAAGGGCAGGCTTCCTGGAGAGAGGTAGACATACTCCCTGCATTATCCCTACTCCTCTGGAACCTTTCCCTACCTCTAAGCACTTTCCCTGCCAGACGGGTAATCTTTCCTTTTGCTAGCCACTAGGGGTGCACATCTTCACTGGACTCACGATTCAATTTGATTACGATTATCCTGTTAAGGATTCAATTCAATTCCGCGATGCATCACGATTATTGCCCATGGTTTTCATCAAAAAAATTCAAGTAGTCAGAATAACTCTTTTTTTTAACCACATCAGTACCGGGCACGAAAACCCCCTTCCTGTCCAGGCCATTTTTCAGCTTTCAACGCTATCACATTTTGAATGACAATTACTCAGTCATGCAGCACTGTACCCATATGAAATTTGCAGCCGTATAAGTTCAGAAGTCTGGCGACAGTGTCAAACATTCA
>BLSH010552741.1:632456-644365 GCA_018402905.1 Glandirana rugosa | reverse complement strand
AATAAAGGAAAAAAGGAAGAAAGGAAAGAAATTAAGTATGGTGGGAAGTAGGGAAGAATATTCTTTCATAGCATGTTTTTAGCAATAAAAAAACAAGTGGGATATTTATGAAATCATAGTTACATAGTTAGCCAGGCTGAAAAAAGTCCATCCAGTTCAACCAAAAAAAAAAAAAAAAAAAGAAGAAATAGAAAAATGATATATAACCATACACTCCCATATACAATTCACCCACAGTCAATCCAGAGGAAGGCAAAAAACCCCAGCAAAGCGATGATCCAATTTGCTATAGCGGGGGGGAATTCCTTCCTGATCCCCCGAGAGGCAATCGGATTCACACTGGATCAACTTTACCTAAAAATGGTAGGGGCATATCTATTTGGCTGTCCTTCATTAAAGTGAACCTGTGCTTTCCCACACTGGTACCTGGAAGAGCTTATTGTGATCTTCCCTTCCCCTTCTCTTTCCTGCTATTCTGCTTAGCCACTAAAAGTGAAGAGAAATTTCTGGAACTTTCAGGTGTGGGGATCATGTGACTCCCCCTTGTTGGCAGCTGGCAATTGAACACTCTCAGGCCTCCAATGCTGTCACATGGAGGTTGGAAGTGTCCTCAGTCCAGTGTAAGCTCTGTCTATAGTGACTTGGATCTAACACTTTGGCTTTCTCTTCTTGCTCCCAGTGGTGAACAGACAAACAGGGGAGGCAAAGAAAGGCGAGTAAAAACAACTGGAGTAGCCAACATTAAAGAGAAGCGGTGGCTTTGTCCTGCATAGGCAAAGCACAGACCCACTTTAATTTTTGTCCATCAAAAGTTACATGACATTGAAAGTGCTGGCAAGCTGGAATTGTATCTTCCTACATATTTATAATTCAATTTGTATCTGGAGCAGAAAAGTCTGTAGCTGCGCCTCATTGCTTATATTATATTATACCGCAATTTTCAGGTCCAGTGGAGGGTGCCGCCAGAAAAGGTCCCAAATCCTTTGATTTGTTGGCAGTAGAAGGAGCTTGCTGGATGGTCCAGCCATATTATCCATATTATTGTCAGTGACATAGAGCCACAGATGTCCCCCACCAGGCCCTCAGCAGATGGTAATAGGTCTGAGAAGAGGGCTAAACTGCACAGCGGTGACTCGCCTGAAGGAATTTAGTGATCCCAAGTTACTGGAAATGTGTAGTTTGGGCTTGACAAGTCCCCGTCCTTCTGTGCTTCATAGCTTCATTACCATCTTGTTGTGAAGACTTGTTTACTACATCTGATATGTTCCACTATACTGACTGGAGGGACCGCAGGAGTTAAAGGGAACCTGTAGTGTTTTGTCTGTAAGTCAGTTAACTAGCTGAATGGCCAATTACCATTCAGTTAACTAACTTGCAGTTTATTAAAGTGGTAGTAAACCCATGCATTTAACAGGTTAAAAACCAGTCACATTTCTGGCACGTGCCAGAAATGTAACACTCCCATTGGTTGTGCTCTAAACCAAACTGTCAAACAATCCAATGGCAGGTGTCATAGCTGATCACATGTGCAGCATCATGGCAGTTGTAGATTAAACAGAGGCAAAGATGGCAGCTTCCTTGGCTGAAAATGATTAGGAGGGTTTACTACCACTTTAAATAGGTGCAAAGCTGCAAAGCAAAAATGCAAAGCAATTTTGGGATGACAAAGATCATGCACAAACTGCAGGAAAATACAAAACAGATTATAAAAGCTGTACCAACATGGACTCTTCACAGCAAGGTCTTTGTGACTCAATCAGTGTAACATGTAACTGCATAGTATAGCCTCTATTAAACTCTACAGTATATCAACAAAGAGTCTATACACTACTTCAGTAAAACAGCTCAGGCCACAAACAGCTACTTGCAAAAATCCTCATAGACAGTATCTCTCCCAATGAAGTCCAGGGTAACTCTGGTAATACAGGCAAACAGCGGGAGGGATCCAAGAATAAAAGGGTTACCTAGCTGTTATAGTACCGATAGTGGAGGGCCATTTACCTGGCTGCAGATCATTTGCCATACTACTTCTGCTTCATTCGGTGTGGCCCATCTGAGCTGCTGAAGGAGGGAAACAGAAGTACTTCTCTTTCCTGGGTATTTCCAAGAACCCAAAGAGTTGGGGAAAATTAGGTTTAAGGGGCTGGCACCTCCAACTGAGTATGGTAAGTAAATGGGCACCCTGCTACACTCCACCACCGTTGGTCTTGTTGTTCCAGACAAGTTTGCAGACCATTCAAATTTACCCTGTGCAAAAGTTTATATTGAACATTCCAAAGTGAGATCTCTGAGAGCAGCCTTGGTTTTCACCCTTTGGGACAAGTGGTGACACATCTCAGGTGTGTTAGTTGATGGTGATGCAGGGGGCTGCACAGTGGGATCATGAATCTGAGCTGAGTGACCACTGGGCTTTGTAAAATTGTCAGGATCCATGGATTCTTCTGGGAATCTTGGAAATATTGGTAGACGAGCAGGAGGCAGCTACCATTGAATCTTTGGTGGCAGAGACATTTGTGGCTCACAAATTTGGACAGGTTTTTAAAAAAATAAAAAATCTTATGGGCATCTCTGTGGGCCTTGATGTGTTTGAGGACTTTAGAGTGTGTTTCAGTTTTGCTTTGGTTGTGAACCTGCAACCTCTGCAGTCTCTGGCTGTGGCTCTAATCGTGGTGCCATAAAAATACATGGAGTCACATGAATGGCAGCCATGCTGATTACGTGCCCCCCCTGTGGTCAGTGTACAGTAGGACAGCCATTTGGTATAGGACCTGGAAGATTAGGGTGATCACTGTAGCAGCAGCAACTACTAAAGTATTTGTCGGCTTCATCAAGAACCCCTCAGGTATGAAATATACTGAACATAGTAACATTGTGCCAAGCTGGACTCTTGTGCCAAATATGCAATAAAGATCATACATGGAGTTCAGATTTAGGATGAAAGCATGGGCGTCCGCAGAAGTTTTTTCAGGGGGGGGGGGCATCATTTTAAGGTCACCCATTCTCTGCCCCTTTTTGACAATGTCATTATCGCGGTCAGAGACCGCAGACATTGTACAGAAGACGGTCAGAGACTGCAGACATGGTACAGGAGACAATCAGAGACTGCAGACATTGTACAGAAGACGGTCAGAGACTGCAGACATGGTACAGGAGTCAATCCCAGATTCCAGGGGGGGGGCAACTGCCCCCCCTTGCTCCTACCTGCGGACGCCCATGGATGAAAGTAAGAATATAGTAACGTACGGGGTCATCTTTAGTAGTAGTAATGGGACAAACTGTGTAGTATACTCACAAGGATGGCCTTATAATGTACAACATTTCAAAGAATTAAAGTGGACCATGTAGTCCAATGCAAAGTTTGCTCTGGCTTCCTCCCCATCAATAAAACACCTACTATTAGTATGTGTAAAATCTACCTGTTTTATGTTTACCTAAGACCCCTTTCACACTGGGGCCGTGTTCGCGGTAAAGCGCTGCTCGTTTTTCCGCTGTTTAAGCGGTTCATTTCGGTTACTAGCCGGGTGCTTTTAACCCCAAAGAAGGGGTTAAAAACTCTCGTGTTGTGGTGCTTCCACAATTGCAATGGGCAGGGGTGTTTTGGGAGTGTTGTATACACCGCTCCCAACCCACCCCAAAGATATTGCTTGCAGGACTTTTTCTAACGTCCCACAAGCACACTCTGGCTTTCACACTCGGGCAGCATGGGAGGCAATTTTTAGGTGCTTTACTATTTCTAGAGCTAAAATGCCTGAAAACTGCCTCATTGTGAAAGGGGTCTTAGAGATCTGAGCCTGAGACTGGAAGTGAGGACACCTGGGGACGTTGCAGCACCGACCACATCACAGCATCTGCACCGCTGCAACAGGGAGACTGGAGTGTCCACTCACACTCTGCTACCCACCTTTCAGGGGAGGCATTTGGGGTAGAGCTGGAAGGGGTCTCCTCTTCTACAGTGAGAGGTCACTGCAGAATCCCAGGGACTGCTGAGATGGTTATTCGCCCATTGCTGATACTAATGTAGCGCCCCTCACCCTAGAATAGGGTTGCAGGTAAATTTAGTTGTGCTAGGAAGTAATCACCCTGGCTGATTTGTAGTGTTTTAGAGATTAAAGAGGAAGTAAACCCGGATTGGGTTTACTTCCTCTGTGTTTCCCTGCAAAGTAGATGCATAATGGGCTACTATGCATCGCATAGTAGCCCATTATGTGTCACCTGTAACCGAAGCCTGCGACGTCCAGCGCTGTCCCCTGTGCTGGCAGCGTCCATCTTCAGCCCCTCTTCCTTCCGGGGCCGCGATCTCAGTCTCTATGACAGGCCGGAGTCGTGTGACGTCACTCCCACGCATGCACGGCCGTTTCTTCACCGTGCATGTGCCGAGATGACGTCAGCACATCGCAGTACACTGCATATCTCCTGAGCCGTGCAGGTTTGGGAGATATGCAGGGCACCTACAGGTACGCCTTATTATAAGCTTACCTCTAGGTTAAAGTGGTTGTCACGAGTTGACAACCACTTTAAATGGCTCATTCCCAGTTATGTGGCTTCTCCCTTTTGTCAGTAGGTGGTGCTGTTGCCTCTGACATGAGAGTGATGAGCTACAGTACATTGAAGTTATAGTGACACATACCCTCTCAGCCAATGAGCTTGGTGCAGGTGCATTGTGGGAGAGGTATTTAACTGGAGGAAGTCAGGTGATTTGGGTAGTCCAGCCCACCCAGCCCTTCAGGGTGGGTGGGTGTGAAATAGCTCCTGGCTGCTAGGCCTGAAGCCTGAGGCCTGTCAATGTGGCTGCTGGTTGCTGGGCTTGTCTGAAGCCTATCTGGGTGTTCAAAGTTTGCTGATGAAAGGCTGACAAAGATCTGGAAGGCATTCTGAAAGGGATGCAGTTTGGAGGAAGCACCAGAGGGGACTCTTCATGAGCAGTGAGGCTAAAAAGTGGCTGGGAGGACTTCAGGAGAGAACTCATCCAAGTGAATCCATGTGTCTGAAGCTGTGAGTAGAGCTTTGTTACTAGAGGAGACAGCCTGTCCTACAAAGTACAGATGTGCTGGTTCATCTTAAAGGTTATTTTTCTCTGTACCGCTGTCTGCCTCCCTTCACCTATTTTTGTCTAAGGAGTCTGCCTACCTATTGTCTGTTACTAAGGGCGTCCTGTGCCCTATTCCCATCTCTCCCATATTTTTCCTGTTGAGAAATAAACTCTTTCTTTTTTAAAGCATAAAAGTGACTGGCACTCAACTTCTTTTTCATTGATCTCACCCACCATGCCCAACACCCTACACCCCGAGGAATGTGTAAACCCTCCCCACCTCTGTGAGTCACCGTCAGGCTCCCATCGGGGCAGGTGTTACACTATCAGGGACTGAGTCACTGAAAGTAGGACACCAAGTGCACCCAATCCATACCACACCTCATAGGCGTGCACACAGAGTGTATTACCCTGTGCAGCGCAGATTGCCCTGGCTGCCTGCCCCTCCTCATGTCCCCTCTGCAGTGCTGCTGGCTTCCCTCCTCTCCTGCAGAATGCTCCTGCGGATCGTTTCTGGATGGAGAGCGGGGAATGGGCCAGTGCTGCCCCTTCCTTTTATAAATAAACACAATGAGCAATTGGTACCAGTCACTCACTGTGTTCATTCATAACTGAAGCATAATAAACTGTGTTTCCTTTGCTTCAGTTTGTGAACGAACAGGAAGCTGCTCAGCACAGAGCAATTTCCATTCATTCACTGACCAGTGCAGCTGAGGCAGCAGAGAAAGGGGCTGGGGAATCTCTGCCCTCAGTCCCTTTCTTTGTTTCAAAAGTGAGGGGGTTTGAGCTTTGGGGTGCGCACCCTAATGCAATAGGCTGCACACACTTATGCCACACCCATACTGCATTCTTTACCGCACTTATTCCAAACCTAGACTACCTATACCAACTCTGTACTTCATTATACCGAACCTGTACCGCATCTGAACCACAACTACCTTGCACTTGTGCCGAGACTATAACATAACAATACTGTACCTATACTGCATGCAGGTTAACTGGAACTGTTGTTAAGTGCATTGATGCTCCTAAAGGGCCCCGACGATACCCGGCAGAACAACATCTGAAAGCATTGCCCCCCCTGTAATAATTATACTGAAAGCCCACTTTTTTCCCCTGTCCACTATCACTACGATTCTCTTTTTCTTTTGGACAGTGGATACCCAGTCAGTCTAGGACTAGAATTGTATAAATGTGCTCGGGCAGTATAGTTCCAGCACTCGGTAGATTAAACTTTACTACTGCTCACGGCTGCATTTGGGATGGTCTTGCTACTGCTTATGCTGAATTGGATGTCAAAAATCGTATGCCTAGTCCTTACTGTTAGTCAGTTTTTATGCTAAATTGTGTTAATCCATTTTACACTTGCCAAGTTACCCACCATATAGGGTGACAATATATGAAAGGGTAAGTTCACCGTTAAATAAAATCTGTAAGGTGAATTTACACTGGACTCCATCCCCTCAGTTCACTGACCTGGAGTCCTGCGATCACCTACTGTGACACATCAGGTCGCTGCTTCACCCTTCGGGGGATTGAAATCCCCATGGCTTAATCTCCTAAACGTACCTCGGAAAGGTAGGAGGCATTCTAATTGGTCGGTCCCGTCACATGGATGGTGCCGACCAATCGGGACTGCATTTTTGTACACTCAACCTGCTGTGCCAGGGGGGCTGAGGTTCTGGAGAAGGTTGAGGCAAAGAACAGAGGACCAATCCTATCCAGCGGCTCCTATGAGGGTAGCGCTGCACTGGTTGTGACATCACTGCCCTTTCAGGAATACAGAGTCTTTTAAGACCAATCCATTGCAAGAGCATCTTCTCATGAGGTTTTGATGTTCCCCAGCACCGTGCCAGAAAGTGTGACATCACCCTCGCCTAGACACCACAGGAGGAAGACAGGGGCGAGATTTGTATACAGCCCAACCTTATTCTTTATAGGTACATAATACACCAACAGTAGATGATTCGTGAAGGAGGAGGGGGCCCAGACAGTGTAAGTGGACTTTGCATTTTACCGCCAGGTCCGCGGTCGGTAAGGCTGGATAGGTCATTCTTTCAGCCATGAAGTAAAGCCAAACTACAGAGCTCTGCATGCGTTTGCTCTCACCTTCACTGCGGATGGGCAGGGGATCGTTGCTGCCACCGTCCAGATGGAAAGTGTTTTATTGTACGTCTTGAAGCTCCATTTCACAGCTGTCTGTCCCAGATGTCTAATGAATCTGCAAGCAGCGCAGAGTCATTAATGCTGCGGTCGTTATCGGACATTGGGGGAGGGGGTAGATTAGTGGGATTGTGAATTATGTTTCTGTCCTTCACCCATTTTAATGCTTCTTGTATCCTCAATCGCTAGACGTCTCCCCATACATAGAGCAGACCAACCTTTCCGAAATGACCTATTGTATCTACAGGAAACCCAATGTCTTACCATCTGTCTGTCTGTCTCTGGTCTCATCTCATTATGAACCAAGTCAGTGACACAGAGCAAGGGTGCGGCCAGGGAAACCAAAGCGGACACAACATAAGATACGCACATGCATGGGTAATGGACATAGAAAGAAATGACATCAGAGGATCACCATGACATCAGAGGATCACCATGACATCAGGGGATCACCATGACATCAGAGGATCACCATGACATCAGGGGATCACCATGACAGTGGGGTAAATGGTGTTTTCTGGGACCCCCAAGTGTCCATGTGTCATTGTACTGGGCTCCAATTGTTAGTTTGTCATTGTTCTGGTTCCTCCAAGTGGCAGTGTGCCATTGTTCTAGGACCCCGGGTGTCAGTGTGTCATTGATCTAGGACCCCTAGTGTCAGTGTGCCATTGTTCTGGACCCCTAGTGTCAGTGTGGCATTATTCTAGGACCCCAGGTGTCAGTGTGTCATTGTTCTGGACCCCTAGTGTCAGTGTGGCATTATTCTAGGACCCCAGGTGTCAGTGTGGCATTGTTCTGGACCCCAGGTGTCAGTGTGTCATTGTTCTAGGGCCCCAAAGTGTCAATGTGTCATTGTTCTAGGACCCCATGTGTCAGTGGGTCATTGTTCTGGGACCCCAGGTGTCAGTGTGTCATAGTTCTGGACCCCTAGTGTCAGTGTGTCATTATTCTAGGACCCTAAAGTGTCAGTGTGTCATTGTTCTAGAGCCCCAAAGTGTCAGTGTGTCATTGTTCTATGACCCCAGGTGTCAGTGTCTCATTGTTTTGGACCCCAGGTGTCAGTGTCTCATTGTTCTAGGACCCCAGGTGTCAGTGTGTCATTGTTCTAGAGCCCCAAAGTGTCAGTGTCTCATTGTTCTAGGACCCCGGGTGTCAGTGTCTCATTGTTCTGGACCCTAGGTGTCGGTGTGTCATTGTTCTAGTACCCCAGGTGTCAGTATCTCATTGTTCTAGGACCCTGGGTGTCAGTGTGTCATTGTTCTAGGACCCCAGGTGTCAGTGTGTTATTGTTCTGGACCCTAGGTGTCGGTGTGTCATTGTTCTAGGACCCCAGGTGTCAGTGTGTCATTGTTCTGGACCCTAGGTGTCGGTGTGTCATTGTTCTAGGACCCCAGGTGTCAGTGTGTCATTGTTCTGGACCCTAGGTGTCAGTGTGTCATTGTTCTAGGACCCCAGGTGTCAGTATCTCATTGTTCTAGGACCCTGGGTGTCAGTGTGTCATTGTTCTAGGACCCCAGGTGTCAGTGTGTTATTGTTCTGGACCCTAGGTGTCGGTGTGTCATTGTTCTAGGACCCCAGGTGTCAGTGTGTCATTGTTCTGGACCCTAGGTGTCGGTGTGTCATTGTTCTAGGACCCCAGGTGTCAGTGTGTCATTGTTCTGGACCCTAGGTGTCAGTGTGTCATTGTTCTAGGACCCCAGGTGTCAGTATCTCATTGTTCTAGGACCCTGGGTGTCAGTGTGTCATTGTTCTAGGACCCCAGGTGTCAGTGTGTTATTGTTCTGGACCCTAGGTGTCGGTGTGTCATTGTTCTAGGACCCCAGGTGTCAGTGTGTCATTGTTCTGGACCCTAGGTGTCGGTGTGTCATTGTTCTAGGACCCCAGGTGTCAGTGTGTCATTGTTCTGGACCCTAGGTGTCGGTGTGTCATTGTTATGGACCCCAAAGGGTCAGTGTGTCACTGTTTTGGACCCCCAAGTTTTAGGGCCAAGCTAATCTGGACCACAGATACAGCAACCAAAACATAGAGGTGATTCAGACACTATTTTGTATATCCAGCAAGCTACAAAGGTACGGGTGGGGTGTCCTCCTGGAGCGTCCTGGAGTCACTCCACTGATGGCACTTTGCCAGCAAACCACAACAATGATGTGACATGATAACCTGTGTGGATGTGTGTAGGATGTCACAATTGTTCCATTACCTCTACCGTCCTTTCCCCTGTGCCCCTCTCATCACACTGACTCACCTCCACATCACAATATCCCAACCATTATTTTCCAGTGCCAAACTTCTAATTAAACTTCTGCAGAGCATCTGACCTCCCTGAGGACCCAAGTCTTCTCCTCCGAGAAGCAATAACATAAATAATTGCCTCTTTTTTTGTGATTGATGCAGGAGCCGCAATTAACACCTTCGCTGTTTTGTTCCACACCTTCACCGCAGTTATTTGTTGTGTCACTAGACAAACATGTTTAATGAATGCTTCGGGAACATACACATACACACAGACACACAGACATATACACACATATATACACACACAGAGGTGGCCACATTTGGCCATATTTAACGATTTTCCACCTGCACTATAGCTGAAAAATGGCTACAGTGTGGACTTACTTTTCCAAGAGGGCACACATGGATGTCCTCCCTTCGTACTCAGCTGATCACAGATCGGGCCAATCACAGCGGCCCTTTACCATGTGACAGTGGTGACCCGTCCATAAGGGGTGCCACCCCCCTAGTCCATGCCCCCGGTCCTAATCTACATGCAGGGCGCCGGACACATGGATTTCAATGGGTTTTTATTTTTAAGCACATGCTTAGGGTCTGAGGCTCTAATTGGCTTCAAAAAAAGGTGGGCTCTGGGCACTTGGGTGGGCAACTGAGTCCACCCAGTTGTGTGACATTAGCAAATGAATATTCACTATTGTCTTTCTGATTCTCCTCCCGGCCAATCAGGAAGTGGGTCCTGAGACCTGATTGGCCAGGAAGTCTTAGGACTGGCCCCCCACACCAAAATATTGAGCACCAGCCGGCACAGCCAGGTGATCAGCTGTTTCCAATGACAGCTAATCACAATGTAGACATAAGCCATATATTAGTGTCCTGATTATCAGTGCAGTCTCAACAGTGCTCACCAGTGCTGTCAATCAGTGTCCACCAGTGCTACCAATCAGTGCCCACCAGTGCTACCAATCAGTGCCCACCAGTGCTGCCAATCAGTGGTCATCAGTGCTACCAGTCAATGCCCAATAGTGCTGCAAATCAGTGCCCATCAATGCCACCTATCAGTGCTGCCCATCAGTGTAACCTATCATTGCCCTTCAGTGCCACCTATCAGAGCCCATCAGTGCCGCCTCATCAGCGCATATCAGTGAAGGAGTAAAATTACCTGTTTGCAAAATTTTATAACAAACTATGAAAACTTTTTTTTTTTTTTTTCAAAATTTTTGGTCATTTTTTTTTTGTTTAGCAAAATATATAAAAAAAAAACCCCAGTGGTTATTAAATACCACCAAAAGAAAACTATTTGTGTGAAAAAATGATAAAAACGTTATATGGGTACAGTGTAGTATGACCACGTAATTGTCATTCAAAGTGTGACAGCGCTGAAAGCTGAAAATTGGCCTGGGCAGGAAGGGGGTAAAAGTGCCCGGTAGGCAAGTGATTAAGAAAACTATATGGGGGCGATTCAGTAGGGCATTAGTGACACTTTTCTGGTGGTGTGGTCCCTTAAAAACAATGTGTGCAATAGAGACAGGTAGTTCTTAATTGTGGCACTTTAAGAATTTTTCACTATGGCTGCAACAAATTCAAAAGGAAATACAAAGAGCTTGCAGATTAGGAAATTGGCATTCATTAAGGCCAACTCTGAGTTAGCGTACGGAGCAGGGCATTTATGTTCTGGGAAGTTATCATGAATGTACTCAGGACTAGTGGGTTGCACATATGGCAATGGCCATATTTGGTCAATGATGGGAGTCTCCTGGCCAGCAGCTAAATGGGGCTGGGAATGCATTATTGGTCGCTAGGGAGCTGTCAGCTACACAGTTGACAGAGTTTTAGCAACCAAGGATGCTGTGCAGCGTACAGCATCATAGCAACCAAGGATGCATTGCTGCCCTGAGGCTGAACATACCCTGGGGATGGAGTGGTCAGTGTAAACAATTTGGCCTCAGTGATGCCCCCTGCCATGGCCCTCATTATAGTCACAGCACTCTTATACACCTCTAGCATAAAAACAGGGATTCCTGATTTAACTATTGTAATACATGTTCAGACTGGACATACAGTGCCTTGCGAAAGTATTCGGCCCCCTTTGAACTTTGCGATCTTTTGCCACATTTCAGGCTTCAAACATAAAGATATAAAACTGTAATTTTTTGTGAAGAATCAACGACTTGTACATAATGTTATCAATTTAGTCCTTAGGGACAAAAATACGATCTCCACATATTCTCACGACACTGATATTACTCCCGGTACCGTCCCCCGTAGTGACTCCGGTTTAACAAATGTGACTGGTGAGGTAGGGGTCCCATACAAGTCGGAGTCCCGTCGTTACGTAGGAACCAACGATACTACGACATGCGACGTGTCGTAGGAACCAACGATTTTGAGACAGTTGACACATCGACTGTCGAGGGATCGCTGGTTATTACGTAAGGGTCGGGGTAAATCGACGACCGGTCCTCTGAGGGTAGTAACTGGTTTA
>BLSH010552741.1:578383-588609 GCA_018402905.1 Glandirana rugosa | reverse complement strand
CGTGGGGAATGTAGTCTCAAAGGGAAATTACATCCCCCCTTGTGACACCGGAGACCACATCTCAAGAGTCCACTGAGAACTCTACACCAGAGGCCACAGTGTTCCCCCCTACATTAAAGGGAAACTCTGATGTAAGGGTTGCTTTGAGAACCCTGATTTTCCTTTATGTATTCACTCAGAGGCAGGAGAGAGAGGGGGGGGCTTCAGTCACAGATAGGGATGGATGGGGAGCTCACTCACTCCTTGGCAGTCAGCACCTCTCATCCAGATGTATCTGAGGCTGCGGGACTTTCAATTTCCAGCCCCCACTTTCCTTTTCTGAGGCACAGCGCCAGGGATTGGAGTGTGGGCAGAGACAGAGGGGTAGGGACAGGAAGAAGAGGAGCAGATCAAGCCCTCTCTCCTCTCCCATCTGTGTGTGTGTGTGGGGGGGGGGGGGTTGTAAGGTTAGTGCTGGCTTTGGGCAGTGTGAAAGAGAGTATAGCAGACACTCTCCGCTTAGACAACTTCAGCCAGCAACAATGCCGGGAAGCCATAGTCCAGTCTAAATAATGTGTCCGGGTTTCAGGCAGTCTGAAACCCGGACGCATGATTCCAAACCCGAACTGTCCGGGTGAATCCCGGACAGGTGGTAACCCTAGCTGGGTCCTTTACTTTTGGTTAACTTTGGTGTTGGGTCCTTAACTTTACATGTATTCAGTATTTTACTTATTAAAACATTCAGTTCATGTCCCTAAATATGCAATGGTGCACAGTCGACATTCCATGCAATTCAACTTTGTGGCCCTGCCAGCAGCACCTGTCTGTGCTGTGGGTGCTTGGCTCAGGCTTTGACAGAGCCACATGCTGTTTGCTGCTGCAGCTCCTCACTATCTCCCCAAAGAGGGACACTGAGCCATGGAGAAGCCCCAACCAACACCAAGGATGGCAAGAGGACCCCATAATTGACTGCAGGGCAGCCCGGGAAGAGGAAAGCATGCCTGTTAAGCTTGCGGGGAAGGGCTCAAGGATTCATTGGGGATGTAGCCCCCAGGGAAGTAGTCTGATCAGAACTTTGTGGGAATAAAGTTTCAGGAGGATGGTGAGCTGGGGCAGCAGGAAAAAGGCCAGGAAAGTACGTGCCAGGGACAGTCTCACATGGAGAACTGAAGAGGGAGAAAACTGTGTTGCTTGAAGCTGCTGAGTTCTCTGATGCTGTGTTGCTGGATCTGTTGCCACCTGAACCAGGCCAGAGACCACAGCTGTTAGAGAGACCACCGAATGTGCCCAGGGGATCATGTCCTGGTGTAGGGAACCCCACATGGCTGTGGGTGGAGGACTGTATGCTGCAGTTTGTGAAACACTGTTTCCCATTTCATTGCCCAAGTGGGACCTCAATGAAGTTGTGGTATCCAGGTTTGCAGGCCCAGATTAAGAGCATCATGGGCCTGGTGCTGAGGATTTTGGTGGGCCTTTCATGCTCCCAACATTGTGGGAACAGTTTGGGGATGGCCCCTTCCTGTTCCAACATGGCAACATCCACCAGTGCACAAACGAGTTTGGGGTGGAGGAACTTAACTGGCCTGCACAGAGTCCTGACATCAACCCAATAGAACACCTTTTGGCTGAATTAGAGTGGAGACTGCGAGCCAGGCCTTCCAACATCAGTGCCTGACCTCACTGTACTTACATGTGCCGACGTGCCGTTTCTTAACTGAGATCGTGTCGTCATTGGCAGCTCCTGTGCGCATGCGCGGGAATGACGTCACGCAGCTCCGGCCTGTCACAGAGCTGGAGATCGCGGCCCCGGAAGGAAGAGGGGCGAAGATGGATGCGGCCTGGAGCGGGGACATCGCTTCCAATGCAGGTAAGTGACACATAATAGACTAGTATGCGATGCATACTAGCCTATTATGCTTTTAAATTGCAGGGTAACAAAGAGGAAGTAAACCCATCAGGGTTTACTTCTTCTTTAAAATCACTTGGAAAGAATAAAAAATAAAACAAATGGGATTCATTTTAAATTTCTATAAGCAATGGTATTGTTTTGGGTTTGTAAAGACAGCTGTGTGAGTTTGGGGAAATATTTTCGTGCGCTAGATATCAACAAGTGAAAGTGACAGAGAAAAAATAATATTTTAACAAAACATGAAAAGATTGAACATTCTACCATTCTTAAAGTGGAGTTCCACCCAAAAATGGAACTTCCGCTTTAAGCACTCCTCATCCCCTTACATGCCACATTTGGCATGTAATTTTTTTTGGGGGGGGGGGGGAGTGTGTCCCCAGGTTTCAGAGGGACTTCCTGTCCCTCTTCCACCTTCCGCCTCTGGGCCGCCTAGGCGACTTCTCCTCTCCTCCTAGGCGGCCCCTCCCTCCTGGTAATCTTCTGGGACACGTCACAGGTCCCAGAAGATTGCCTGGCCACTAGGGATGCGCAGCGCGACTCGCGCAGCTCCAATAGCCCCTATGTTAATCTAGCCCTGCAGGTTTGTGTTGCCAGAAAACTGCAAAGCCAAGCCAGCTAAAGGAGAGGAAAAATGTACCCAATACACATGTTACCTGGATCACTGCTACAGGTTTTGGAGCTGCTGCTATGTTCCTCTGAGACTGTAAGGTACAGCCTACTCATGTATGCAGTGTTCTGGACGCTCATAAAGGAAGGAAAATTTGCAACTTTGGTTTGTGGTTGAGGTTGGTTGAGTGGTAAGAGGCTAATTGACACCATCTTTGCTTTACTCCTCTTTAAAGAGACAGCACCACCCTTTTCTGGGACCCCCAGGGATTTTTTTTTTAGGAATTTTCCTTTTTCCTGTGGGAATTATAAAAACTCTGTTTAAAAGCACTCCAACGTAGTCTTGGGCTGCAATGCTAGCAACTGGCCCGTGGGAGGGTGATAAAGAGGGACTGTGAGTTATAGCACCCTGCCTGTGTGTATAAACTATATATAGGGCTCTCCCATGAGTCAGGGCCTAGGAGGTGCAGACTTTGCCCCTAAACCAAGTTTTTTGTACCCTGTGTAATTGGGTTTGATAATATTTTGTTTGCAAACATATTCATGAAACATTGTTTGCCATTGTTTGCTATTATTGCTGCTATTTGCTCTTCCTGGCATGTTGCATGAATAAACGGCTTTTCATTTAGCCTTGGTGCGTCTGAGGGTGCTCATCTAGTGGTAAGCACTACAAGTGGGGGCTCGTCCGGGATTTTCCTGTTCTGTGCATGAAAAATAACAACTACTACATGCCCATGGGCTGTCCTGCTGCAGCTGTTCAATGGTGCAGAGCCAATTGGGTTTGAGTAGTTCTGGATTCTGGATGTCCCTGTCGCCTAGTAAGGAGATTAAATTGGTTAGGCAGTGATGGCTTTAGTCCCAGAACAATGGGTGTTTGTGTTGTGCTTCAAAGTGGACAAGGCAATCTTCTTCACATATATGCTGTTATAGTGGAGGAGAGGAATCCTGGTCTGTTTACAATGGGCTCGCCAACAGTTGATCAACAACATTAAGGCTCACCTAGTTCAAATGAGATTGCCAGACACCAACCCAGGCAGCATAAGTCAGGCAATGCTGGCAGAAAGGGCTTCTTTATTAGCAACCTCATTCACCATAGGTGCCGAATTCTTCACCACTCTGGGAGACATCATGACCAAGTACAATCAGGCTAGTGCTGTCCATTCAGGGGCAGGCTACAAAAAGTTAAGAATCATCTCTGAGACACAGCCGTTGCCTACTAATGAAGTAGAGTATGAAACCTGGATGGAACAGGCCATGCAGGCTTCGGAAGGATGGGACATGTCGGAAGCCCAAAAAACACAACAGATCATGAAGCGGAGCTAGAGAGGGGCTGTTGCAGAGGCCATTAGAAATCTGAAATTCAGTCATGCAACTTGTACAGCTTATGACTACCTACCTGCTTTACCCTCGCTGGCTTTGATGGCTTGGTTATTGAGTCCCAGGTGCTGAGGGTTCGGGGTGTCCGTGATCCCCACTATGCTGAAAGCACGCAAGTGTACTTCGCGTAAGATTTATCATCGCACCTGGAAGGCCTATATTGCCTGGTGTGAGCCTCGCTCTTATGTTGTGTCCAGGGTCTTGACTTTTTTACAGCAAGGCCTAGATAAAAAAATTGGCTTTGAGTACTCTCAAGGGTCAGATTTCGGCTCTGGCGATTCTCTTTCAGCGGCCTTTGGCGTCACATTCGTTGAACATTTGTACAAGGTGTGCGCCATGTGGCTCCTCAGGTACGGTCGCCAATGGCACCGTGGGATTTGAATCTGGTGCTCTCTGTGCTGCAGAAGCCACCATATGAGAAGATCAGGGAGATTCCCTTACAATTGTTGTCGCAGAAAGTGGCTTTCTTGGTGGCCATTACATCCGCTACGCGGGTGTCTGATTTGGCAGCGCTGTCCTGCAAGTCTCCTTACTTGGTCCTGCACAAGGACAAGGCGGTCTTGCGCCCGTCACCTTCGTTTTTACCGAAGGTGGTTTCTCCCTTTCACATTAATGAAGATATTGTTCTTCCTTCGTTGTGTCCGCACCCGTCGCATCCCAAAGAATTTGAGTTACATTCATTGGATGTCGTGAGGGCCTTGCGGGTGTATTTGGCGGCTACAGACTCTTTTCAGAAGTCTGACACTTTGTGCTGACGGAGGGTCCACGCAAAGGCATGGCGGCCTCGTCGGCTACTGTTTCCCGTTGGATCAGACAGACCGTGACTCATGCGTATTCTGTTCGGGGCAAAGTACCCCCTTTCCCAGTCACGGCTCATTCTATCAGGGCTGTTACCACTTCCTGGGCTTTCAGACACCAAGCCTCGGTGTCTCAGGTGTGCAAGGCTGCTACTTGGGCCTCAGTGCACACATTTACTACGTTTTATAAAGTTGATGTGTCTGCATCCGCGGATGCTGCTTTTGGCCGTAAGGTTTTACAGGCGGCAGTGTAGGCGTGGCTGGCGCCTCCTGAGAGGTTCTGTTGGGTACAGTTGTTGTCGTTTACCCACCCCTCTTTTATGACACAGCTTTGGGACATCCCCACATATCAAAGAAGGGCTGCGTCTGTCAGTGAACGTAAGAGAAAAAGGGATTTTATTAAAACTTACCGTAAAATCCTTTTCTCTGAGTTCACTGACAGACGCAGCACCCACCCCTCTGCGTTGTGTTTGTACGGCTTGTTACGAACTGATATGCTGAGCAGAGCAGGGGGCAACGCTGTATCTTGGCCTAGGCCAACAAGGCCCAGGCCTAGGGCGGCACTTTGCACGGGGGCAGCACGAAAAGAGTCCCCAACGCCTTGCACTAAACTTTTAGTCTTATTGGGTGGACTGGGCCGGGAGACAAACTGGTCTGGCACCCCCATAAAGCGGCTGCACTTGCTGCCAGTATGACAATACCGGCAGGCCCCCATCAGAGGGGGACAGCCCATACATATGTAGGGGACCTGGGCGTCCCAAGGGGCCCAGGGGACGGGCCCCAACCAATGTGTTGTTGTGCTGCCCAATAGCCAAACAGGAAGTGTGAGGAAATCTCTTAAGTAAATCCATTCCAATCCCCCCAAGGCCCTCAGAACGAGTGTCCCCACTAAGAAATGTCAGGGAGGGTCTTAAACAGGAAAGGGTGAGGCCTTGACAGGAAAGGGTGGCTCATATTTAAATTAGGGGGGGAGCGTGAGTTTAGTCAGGCCTAGGGCAGCACAAAACCTAAATACACTGCTGGCAGGGGGGTTATATGGGAGAGAGAGGACGGCCCCCTGGGAGGGGCCTGCTTGCTTTCTTTCTTTTTGCCTTGTTAACTCCTAGTAGGATCTGCATATAACCCACATGTCAAAGAAGGGCCGCGTCTGTCAGTGAACTCAGAGAAAAGGATTTTACGGTAAGTTTTAATAAAATCCCTTTTTTTGCGCTATAAACAAAAAAAGAGCAACGATTTTGAAAAAAACATTTTTTTTTTTACATTTTGCTATAATAAATATCCAAAAAAATATATACAAAAAACAAATTTATTCATCAGTTTAGGTCGATATATATTCTTCTACATATTTTTGGTAAAAAAAAAAAAAATCGCTATAGGCGTATATTGATTGGTTGTGCAAAAGTTATTGCGTCTACAAACTATGGGATAGATTTAGGGACTTTTTTCTTTTATTGTCATTACTGGTAATGGCGGCGATCTGCGATTTTTACACACAAAGGTAACTGCTCCAGGAGAAACCTTAGTTGGCTGCATCAGCATCTGGTGGGGTTGCATGCCCTTTCACTGCTGCCCCCCCAGAGGTGGTTTTGGCAGCACGGTTGATTGCTTTAAAAAAGGCCTGGATTCTTTCCTTAATGTAAATAATATAACTGGGTGCTGACATTTGTAGGTAAAGTTGATCCAGGGTGAATCCGATTGCCTCTCGGGGGATCAGGAAGGAATTTTTTTTTCCCGTTATAGCAAATTGGATCATCGCTTTGCTGGGGTTTTTTGCCTTCCTCTGGATCAGCTGTGGGTGAATTGTATATGGGATTGTTTGGTAATTATCATTTTTTTTTTTTTTGGTTGAACTGGATGGACTTGTGTCTTTTTGCAACCAATCTAACTATGTAACTATGCTGCAGACTTGAGTATAGGTAGAAGATAGGATGGCTGCACACCCAAGTTGATGCAAAGAAGCACGCCAGCCGCGTGAAACGCATCACCTTTTGCCCCGCCATTTTGCCTTTTGACATTGCCCGCCTGTACATGTTTTTATCTGTTCAATAAATTCAGAATTTTGCATCAGCTTGGGTGTGCAGCCATCCTATCTTTGACCTGCAATTTTTAGCAGGACTGCAGCATTGCGGCGGACAAATCTGACCCCACTTTTTGGGGACCAGTGACATTATTACAATGATCAGTGTTATAAAAAGGCAGTGATCAATGTAAGAACGACACTGGCAGGGAAGGGGTTAACACTAGGGGGCGATCAAGGGGGTAAACTGTGTTCCCTGGGTGTGTTCTAACTGTAGGGGGGATGGGCTTATTAGGACGTGACAGAGATCGCTGTTCCCGAACACAGGGAACAGAAGATCTCAGTCATGTCACCTGGCAGAACAGGGATCTGTCTTGTTTACATAGGCAGATCCCGTTCTGCCTCTGTACCCGGGGATCGCCGGTGGACACCAAGTCCGCCAGGCCCGTGGGCAAGCTCCCATGGCGTGTCCGCTATACCACATGCATGAACCGATGTATAGGTACGACGGTTCGCGCTAGCCGACCAACTTGCCGCAGTATATCTGCTAGTTTTTAAAACTGCGCACGCTCGTGGAATGGCGGCAAACTACAATACTTAAAAATTTCTATGACATATTTACAGGTTACCAGTTTAGAGTAACAGAGGAGGTCTAGCTCTAGAATTATTGCTCTCGCTACAACGTTCGTGGCGATACCTCACGTGTGTGCTGCAAACACCATTTACGTATGCGCCCGCAACTTACATATGCATTCACTTCTGCACGTGAGCAGGGATGGAGTGCTTTCATTTTTTATTTTTTTTTGCCTTTACACTGTCCCTTTATTTATTTACATAGGCGTGCACAGGAGGTGTGCCAGGTGTGCCTGAGCACACCCTAATCGCTGTGTGTGGTGCTGATCCCACCTATTGCCTGGGCTTTCTCCGTGTTGCGCCCCCTCCAGTGCTGCTGGCTTCCCTCCTCTCTTCTTCCCCTGACTCCTGTGGGGAATGTTTCAGAATGGAGAATGGGCTAGTAAACATAGGCGTGCGCAGGGGGTGTGCCAAGTGGTCACTCTGTTCAGTGCCGATTCCCCCTACTGCCCTGGCTTCCCCTGTGTTGTGCCCACCGCAGTACTGCTGGCTTCCCCTTCCTCTTCTCTCCCCTGGCTTCTGGAAGGAGAGTGGGGGGAAGGGGCTAATCAATATGTCATTTACCGGCCCCTTCCTTTTCTAAATGAACACACTCACTCACTGTGTTCAATCATAACTGAAGTCTAGTGAACTGTGTTTACTATGCTTCAGTTTGTGAATGAACAGGAAGCCGCTCAGCACAGAGCGCTCCCCATTCATTCACTGTCCGGTGCAGCTGAGGCTGCAGAGAAAGGCTGTGTGTTTTGAGCTTTGGGGTGCAACACCCTAATGCAATAGGCTGCACACACCTATGCTAGTAAATATGTAATTTACCGACCCCCTTCCTTTTCTAAATGAACACAGTAAACACACTCACTCACTGTGTCCCTTCATAACTAAAATGTGTTTACTATGCTTCCATTTGTGAATGAACAAGAAGCACTATTCCATCATTCACTGTCCAGTGCAGCTGAGGCTGCAGAGAAAGTCATGTGAGTTTGGGGTGCACAGCTATGTTTATTTATTGTTGAATCACTTCCATTCCTATTACAAGGGATATAAACAACCTTTGTAATAGAAATAAGGGATGACAGGTCCTTTTTATGGCGAGCAGTCCTCTGCCAGTTTAGGAGAGGAACCTTGGGGGGGGGGGGGGGTTCTGCTCTCCCCTCTCCCTTCATATACTCTCCCAACAAACTTGGACAGACCGCACTGATCGTCATCCCACCACTGATTTTTATCACTGGATAGATCTCATCTGGGCTTAGTGCTTTGGGCACAACCCATTGAGTCTCAGGGGACACCATCTTAGGTCTAGTGGTGAAACTAACAGATGTCTATCTTTGCCTGGACCAATATCAAGTGGTCCTCAACAAATACAACCAACAGACACACTACTGACCTTTCTTCTATGGGGATCTGGATACAGGAGGCGGGAGAATAGTTGAGTGGAGAAGGCATCTCTACAGTCCTAAAATGTGTTTCCTTATCTCATTAGTAATCTTGACTTTGGTACAGTCCCCACCAGTCTCCTGAAGAAGCCCATGTGGGCGAAACATGTTGAGCAGGGACAAAAAAGTACGCAATTGAGTGAGTCTATGCTTTTATTATTTTAACATGTATATGTAATAAAATTAATATATTTTATGAAACTGTTTGTATATGTGGATTATTGGCACCTTTAAAGTCCAGGAACAGCTAAGTCTGTTTCTACTTTTTAAAGTTTTAAGTTTTTAAGTTTTTTTAAGTGGAAGTAGGTTTTGTGAAGTGGCCCTCAACAAATACAACCAACAGACACACTACTGTCCTTTCTTCTATGGGGATCTGGATACAGGAGGCGGGAGAATAGTTGAGTGGAGAAGGTATCTCTACAGTCCTAAATGTGTTTCCTTATCTCATTAGTAATCTTGACTTTGGAACAGTCCCCAGCAGTCTCCTGAAGAAGCCCATGTGGGCGAAACTTGTTGAGCAGGGACACCAAAGTACACAATTGAGTGATTCTATGCTTTTATTATTTTAACATGTATATGTAATAAAATTAATATATTTTATGAAACCATTTGTATATGTGAATTATTGGCACCTTTAAAGTCCAGGAACAGCTAAGTCTGTTTCTACTTTTTCTAAACTCAATATATATTTAATTTGGATGTGGTGCCCTTTTGGCTCCTCGGCAGCCTTGAATACTCTCTTGTACTACCTGCCTGGAGTTTGCATGTTCTCCCTGTGCCTGCGTGGGTTTCCTCCAGGTACTCCGGTTTCCTCCCACACTCCAAAGATATGCTGGTAGGTTAATTGGCCTCCTGTCTAAATTGGTTCTAGTATGTGTATGAATGAGAGTTAGGGACCTTAGATTGTAAGCTCCTTGAGGGCAGGGACTGATGTGACTGTACAATGTATATTTAAAGCGCTGTGTAAATTGATGGCGCTATATAAGCACCTGAAATAAATAAAAATGAATAAATATTATAGGCTTACCTGTAGGTTAAAGTGGTTGTCAAGGGTTGATAACCACTTTAAGGCTCCATGCACACTGAAGCTGATAAACGGCCCTTTGTGGTCCTTTGGGCGTTTTTCTTAACAGCCCATAAATGCTCCTTTATGTTATCCTATGTGTCCATAGGGCGTTTATTGTCGTTTACCAGCAGTGGCGTTTATGGGCTGTTATCTGAACGCCCTGAATTGGCATTCAGGAGTCGTTCTGCTAACCACGAAATGCTGGACGCCGATAAACGTTGATGAATGCTCATAAACGTCACTAAACGGTTCTTTATCAGCGTCCAGTGCTTTTTGTAGTCAATGAAGGCTAATAAAGTAAAAAAAAAAAAGCGCAAAAACGCAGATAAACTCAAAAACGCTGCTAAAAGTAGGTTTTCTAAGCAGCGCCCCTGCCACATAATTTTGCGGGTTTCCTGGTGTTTCCCGGCAA
>BLSH010552741.1:493215-530005 GCA_018402905.1 Glandirana rugosa | reverse complement strand
CTGTCTTGTTAGGGCCTCAAGAAATGAGACAGGCCGTCAGTGCATCAGGTGTGATAAATTTTCAGTGATTGGCACCATAGATTGTAGACTCTATAACTTTCACAAAGACCAAATAATATACACTAATTTGGGTTATTTTTACCAAAGACATATAGCAGTATAAATTTTGGCCAAAATTTACGAAGAAAAATTACTAATTTGCAAAATGTTATAACAGAAATAAAGAAAAATGCATTTTTTTACAAAATTTTCGGTATTTTTCCATTTATTGCTCAAAAAATAAACACCCCAGTGGTGATTAAATACCACCAAAAGAAAGCTCTATTTGTGTGAAAAAAAGGACGAAAATTTCATTTGGGTACAGTGTAGTATGACTGAGTAATTGTCATTCAAAATGTGAGAGCACTGAAAGCTGAAAATTGGTCTGGTTAGGAAGGGGGTTTAAGTGCCCAGTTGTCAAGTGGTTAAAATATATAAAATATAATATATATTATAAAATGAAATATAAAAATGGGTATTATATTGTGTTCTTGTGCAAAAACATTCATTTAAGTGTATTTTTTCCCGAAAATTTGCCTTTGACACACAGCTGTGCAACATAACTTGTGACAGCCATCATTACATTCTCTGGGGCCTCTGCTTTCAGAAAATCTATAATGTTTGGGGCTTCTAAGTAATTTTCTAGCAAAAAAAATGCAGGTATTAACATGTGTGAAAAGTGTCAAAATTGCCCTGAACAGCAAGTGGTTAAAGGATAGGTTCACTTTTAGTAACATGCTAATAATACGCCCCCCCCCCCCCCCACTTTCTCACCCACACAGCCGAGTCATTCAGTCACAGGGATCTGTGAAGGAATGAATGAACTACAAGTCCCGTCTGCCACCCCGGACTCAATATTAATCACCGTCCTGATAGAAGAAGCGTTTTAGGCCCTGAAGAATCAGTGTGAGCCGCGAAACGCGTAGACCAACATAAGCAATTCTAGACTCCTTGGTATTTTGGTTTTATCTTCATATTTACACGTCCAACATGACTTTTTTATGTTATTTTTGTACAATACAAATCATGTGGTTCTAATTCTATTTCTGTTTGGCCTATATATGTATGGGCCTGGTGGCATATCTATAGAGCACCCCCCCCCCCTATTTTTAGGTTTTGCCGTACACTACTGAAATGCAGCAGGATGCAAAAGTGTTTTTCAGTCTTAAAGGGGTTGTAAACCCTCCCGGTTTTCACCTTAATGCATTCTATGCATTAAGGTGAAAAACCTTTTTTGTTGCAGCTGCTCCCAGGGCTCCCCCTTTATCTACCTGAACCCAATCGTTCCCGTGCTGGGGACGAGCACAGCAGCTTTAGCCGGTGTCTGGGGTTCTCATTGGATCGATTGATAGCTGCTGTCAATCAAGTTCAGGAGCTGGGGGGGCGGGGTTGAGTCCTGCTGTCTGTGACAATGGATGCAGAAGCAGGGCTCGGGACCCCGGTGATCCGGTGGGGCGCCTGAGAAGAGGAGGAGACAGGAGCGCCACTGGGGGACCCCAGAAAAGGAGGTTGAGGGCCACTCTGTGCAAAACCCTTGCACAGAGGAGGTAAGTATAACATGTTTGTTATTTTAAGGGAAAAAAAAGCGAACTTTTAGTATCGCTTTAACCCTAAATCTAAGCTGGGGGGGGGGTGGTAAAAATAGACATTTGAGCAGCGGTTTTGCTATCCCCCACAACCACCCTCCCCCTTAACCTAACAGCGTTTGGAGGGGCTGTACACATGGCGTGACCGCCGCAAAAAGTATACCCCTAGGCATAAGCGTGAGCAGGGGGTGTGCCAGGGGTGCCTGGGCACACCCTAATCATTCTGTGCGGTGCAGATTTTTCCTACTGCCTGGGCTTCCCCCTTGGCTGCCGCAGTGGATGTTTCAGGATGGAGAGCGGGGGAATGGCTAGTCAATATGTCATTTACTGGCCCCTTTCTTTTCTAAGTGAACACAGTGAACACACTCACTCACTGTGTTCATTCACAAACTGAAGCATAGTAAACACGGTTTACTATACTTCCGTGTATTTGAGCTTTGGGGTGCACAGCCTGATGCAATAGGCTGCGCACACCTATGCCCCTAGGGCAGTACCAACGCCAAATGTGACCCATTCAAGTGAATGTGGCCACAATACAACCACCCTGCAACGCAGTGGTGAGGCTTTTCGGGGTTAAAGCAGGCAATGAGAAGGCAACATATCACCACCCAGCCTCCTGTCACCCGCCGTCCAAAACGCGTTCCTCCGCAAATTGCTTTCCAGAAGGGTGGCAAGGGCTGCCATTAGTGTAAAGGAGCCCTAAAAAGGAGGGGCAGGCTTAATTCACAAAGCTTTAACACAAGGATAAGGAGCTTTATTTTCAGTCATGTGACTGTCGTTTTCAAATCTCATTGGGTTCAGCTGAAAATAACTGTCACTTATTCCGGCACCACGGGTTCCCTATCCTGGTTTGGGACTTGAACCTCCTGGAAGGATCGTTTATTTCCCAGAGATGAGACAAAGCGGCAGGAAACGACCTTCCCCTAAATCATCCTTTCAGCTTTTGTTCTCCAGGCGGCGTGTTTAGACGGAACGAGTTAAGTGTATCAACATTAGCGCGGCTCACATAAAGCAGTCCTGCAGCTGCAGCGCATCAGACGGCGCACACACACACGCCAATTAAAAGTGATACATTAAACAGATTGGCACCGCGCCCGCCCCGTGCCATCACAGGAGGTAGAGCATCGGCTGGCTGCGGCACATTGCTTTCTCCTTTCTCGCGTCCCAGATGGGATCGCCGCGTCTTCGCTCTGCAGATGTTCTGCCGCGGCTGGATTAACAATGCAAATCTCTTCATCGCTTTTCATTGTCGGGGTGATGGACAGATGACGTGCCTCCCTTTAGAGCCAGGGTCCAAGAGGAGATCGCTGGACAAGTGATACACCGGGCGGGGGGGAAGTCAAACAAGTCACTCAGTTGTGGGTGGAAGGAATCTGTTGGCATTAGAAGATAGATTTCCCTGAAACAGCCTGCACCTCCACCCCAATAGGACTGAGGATTTATTCACTAATGATGACAATAATGCTAAAAATGCAGGTTCCTGCCGCCCATACATGGTGCAATCGGATTGTACAATCTCTATACAATTTCCTTTAGAGTTAACAAAACTGTGTCATGCAATAGACTACCTAAGCAATCCGTTCCATTTGTACTCAACCACTTGCCGACCGCGCTATAATGATGGTTACAGCCTGGCCATTCGGTTCTGGGAGGGCATCTACCGATGTCCTCCAAGAACCGTCCCCCCCCCCCCCCGCTGTGGCGCACACCCGGTGCACTCTGTGATCGATGTGTTCTGATGATCAGTGCAGCCCCAACAGTGTCCATCAATGCTGCCTATCAGTGCCAACTAGTGCCCATCAGTGCTGCCTATCAGTGCCAACTAGTGCCCATCAGTGCTGCCAATCAGTGCACATTAGCGCTGCCATTCACCCCACTCTTCATCAGTGCTGCCTATCAGTGCCACATATTAGTGCAGCCTTATCAGTACTGCCAATAACCCCCTCTTCATCGGTCTCGCCTATCAGTGCCCATCAGTGCTGCTTATCAGTGCACATCAGTGACCATCAATGCCTCCTCATAAGTGCTGCCAATCACCCTCTCTTCATCAGTCTCACCTATCAGTGCTGCCAATCAGTGCACATCAGCACCCATCAATGCCCCCTCATTAGTGCTGCCAATCCCCCTCTCTTCATCAGTCTAGCCTATCAGTGCCCATCAGTGCTGCCTATCAGTGCCTCCTCATCAATGCCCATCAGTGCTGCCTATCAGTGCCTCCTCATCAGTGCGCATCAGTGCCACATATTAGTGCCTCCTCATCAGTGCCCATCATTGCAGCCTATCAGTGCCACCTATCAATGCAGCCTCATCAGTGCCACCTCAGTGCAGCTTCATCAGTGGCCATCAGTGTAGCTTCATCAACACACATAAGCAAAGGAGAAAAATGACCCGTTTGCAAAATTATATAACAGAAACTAAGAAAAACTTTTTTTCAACATTTTTAGTCTTCTTTTCATTTGTTTAGCAAATAATAGAAAACCCAGAGGTGATTAAATACCACCAAAAGAAAACTCTATTTGTGTGAAGAAAAAATGATAACAATGTCATATGGGTACAGTGTTGCATGACCGTGCAATTGTCATTCAAAGTGCGACAGCGCTGAAAATTGGCCTGGGCAGGATGGAGGTGAAAGTGCCCGGTAGGCAAGTTCATGCCAAGTACGCATATGTGGTCTCACAGAGGTGGGTCTTCTTTCGTGGGGGCACACACTGCATGTGCATAGGTGTGTTTGTGCTGGGAGCACAATGACTGCTCTACTTGCCAGAAATGCAGGAGAAAAAAGTCCCCTACCCTCTTCAAAAAATCGTGTTGCATGGAATCGCATGGTGACATATTGCACCCTGCATCAGAAAGGCATGCAGAAGA
Organism: Glandirana rugosa; assembly: GCA_018402905.1. Taxonomy (NCBI): domain Eukaryota; kingdom Metazoa; phylum Chordata; class Amphibia; order Anura; family Ranidae; genus Glandirana; species Glandirana rugosa. The sequence continues at coordinate 525,515 of BLSH010552741.1, read as the reverse complement.
GCATCCAGAATGCAGAAAATGTGGCAGTGCTGGAGGAGATGGACAAACAGGGAACAACGGACTTTTTTTTGAGACAGGACAAGTGTTAGAGATTTTATTTTTGGAAGGGGGGGGGTGTTAGGCAGTTCCTTTCCTTACCTTTCCTTTAATGATCCCTGTTCTTCCCTGGCACTCCTCCCCACTGTCTTCCGCTGGGTGCTGGTCTTCAGCTGTCCTCATTGGCCACCGCGGGATGACGTCACTCCTGAATTTGCACGCTGGAGAAGACTGCAAGCAGGTAGGTGTATTTTATTGCAGCAAGGACATTGCATGCTTCTTCTACAACAAAGACCTGCCTGGGAACAGAAGCACACACAGATCCACAGCTCTGCTCAACATTGGCCTCTGTTGTACGTGGACAACCTGGGTGCTGCCCATTATAGTCCATCTCCACTCTCCATTGAAAGTATGAAAGCATATCAGCCCCATTCTACTTAGCTCCTCTTACAGTATTTTTTTTAACAATCAATGAATTGACTGCATACAGCTATGTCTCCACCCATGAACCAGCCTTGCTCGATGCGTTTCACCATGTCGAAACGCGTCAAGGAAGGTTGGTTCTTGGGTGGAGATATTGCTGTATGCAGTCAATTCAATGGTTATTAAAAAATATTGTAAAAATAGCTGTTTGCGCGTGGTTTGCAAACCTTTCTTCCTCTTTAAACTTGTATTTCTTGCCACTGCTGTGTATTAGGAAAACACCTATCGGAACCCTGGATGTGAATGACATGTGTGCTCTCCTTGAATCTTGGTGAGCTTTGTGCATTTCTTCCAGATCTGTGCAGTAATCCAGTGTGAGACTTCCTGTAATAAAGACCGCTCACTGCTGCTCTCTCTCCTTGTGCACAGTGACGGGTCTGGTCTCCGCCCCCTTATGTTTCCTATAGTGGAAGGAGCCTCCTTGGCCCCTCCCACAGCTTGTCTCTGCCCCCTGTAGTTTTCTATCATGGATGGAGCCTCATTGGCCCCTCCCACAGCTTATCTCTGCCCCCTGTAGTTTTCTATCATGGATGGAGCCTCATTGGCCCCTCCCACAGCTGGTCTCTGTCTCTTGTAGTTTTCTATCATGGATGGAGCCTCATTGGCCCCTCCCACAGCTGGTCTCTGTCTCTTGTAGTTTTCTATCATGGATGGAGCCTCATTGGCCCCTCCCACAGCTGGTCTCTGTCTCTTGTAGTTTTCTATCATGGATGGAGCCTCCTAGGCCCCTCCCACAGCTTGTCTCTGCCCCCTGTAGTTTTCTATCGTGGATGGAACCTAATTGGCCCCTCCCACAGCTTATCTCTGCCCCCTGTAGGTTTCTATCATGGATGGAGCCTCATTGGCCCCTCCCACAGCTTGTTTCCACCCCTGCAATTTTCTATCATGGATGGAACCTCCTATGCCCCTCCCACAGCTTGTCTTTGCTCCTGTAGTTTTCTATTGTGGGTGGAGCCTCATTGGCCCCTCCCACCACTTGTCTCCACCCCCTGTAGTTTGCTATCATGGATGGAGCCTCCTAGGCCCCTCCCACACCTTACCTCTGCCCCCTGTAGTTTTCTATTGTGGATGGAGACTCATTCGCCCCTCCCAGAGCTTTTCTCCACCCCATGTAGTTTTTTTTTTTATCATGAATGAAGCCTCCTAGATCCCTCACACAGCTTGTCTCCGCCCCCTGTAGTTTTCTACAATGGATGGAGCCTCCTGGGCCCCTCCCACGGCTCTACTCTCTGAACAGGCTATGTACAGCACAGTAATGATGTCACTGCTACTTTTGCATGATGATATCTGGGTTTGCAAAAGAATTTGGTGTATATTTATTTATCCCTTGTGGCTACTGAAGAATAAATAAAATTAGATTGTTTGTGCCCGGAGTTCAGCTTTCACATGTACAAAGCCTCTATACCACAGGCGTCAAACTGGCGGCCCTCCGGCTGTTGCAGAACTACAAGTCCCATGAGGCACTGCAAGGCTCACAGTTAAAAGCACAACTTCCACAGGCAGAGGCATGATGGGAGTTGTAGTTCCACAACAGCTGGAGGGCCGCCAGTTTGACACCCCTGCTCTATACAATCCTTTTATTGGGCAATGCACAAACATTGACTGGGGTTGTCAACCGTACCGCCGTAGTCCAAAAATGGAAATCTCAGAAGGCCGGCTTGGATGGACTCGCTGTGAGTAGAATCGATCTCCCTGGCTCCTACGTTCTTTGCCCTATTCATCAAACGCTGAGAATCAAATAGTTCAAATAGGCGCATAAATCTGCATAATGAGCATGCATACATCTGCATATATAATGTGCATAGGCCCACAGCGTACGGCTTTCCCCCGGTGTGCCGCAGCCCCGACGCGCATTAGGCGCGGGACACGCCGCGGATGGGCTGTACAAGTGTGGCAGATGGTGACTTTTTTTTTTTTTTTAGCCGCCTGTCAGCTCAAATTAAAGTTAATCACTTGAAGTGGGAACTATTATGTGTAATTTTTCATTGATTGAAATAAAGATACCTTCAAATTATGTACTCAGTTTAATACCGCGCCGTGACCTTGGCGCCGGGCGGACAACTTTAAAAACCCAAGTTTACTTTTTTATGGCTGCTGTGCTTTTATTTTTCTCAGATATGTCATGGCCGATCTCCTTCCCATGATTTTTCACGTTGACGGCTCCCGGCTCCTCCCCCCTTTTAATGGCCCGCACAGCATGCCCACCTATGTACACTGCGGAGTGACGCCACAACGCAACATCCATAAGTTGACCAGAAACAGTCTCGCCATATCCAGTTCTTTGTTATGGCTCAGCATTTCCGGTCACCTGGACAAGGGTAGATTGTGACATCACTGGCCCCTACTCACCACCTCGTCCAATCGGAGAACGTCTTGTACTCATTAAAAAGAATACAACGTGTTATCTGATTGGAGAAGGTGCCATTAAGCGACTCTCCATCGTCACTGCACCAGAGATGGAATCGGTCCAGCACAGAGGGAACAGGAATGCACATCTTGCATGTGGCAGAGACTACTACAGTGATTGCGACTACCCTGAACCCCCCCAGATGTGACTTGTCAAAAATTACAAGTAACCAAGCTGGCCAAATGGAAGTGATACAAATCAATTTTTCCTAGAGTTCCACTTTGAAAGTCCAAGGAAGGAATTGGTGGCTTAGCAAAAGAAGTGGCACTTTGTGTTTGTGTGAAAGTCAGCAATGCATGTTCCAGAATCACCAGCAGGTGTGCTTTAGGATCACCAGTGGATGTGTTCTGGCATTATCAGAAGCTGTGTTCTATGATCACCAGTAGCTGTGTTCCAGGATCACCAGCAGCTATGTTCCAGGATCATCAGCAGCTGTGTTCCAGGATCACCAGTAGCTGTGTTCCAGGATCACCAGTAGCTGTGTTCCAGTATCATCAGTAGCTGTGTTCCAGGATCATCAGTAGCTGTGTTCTAGGATCACCAGTGGCTGTGTTCCAGGATCACCAGTAGCTGTGTTCCAGGATCATCAGTAGCTGTGTTCCAGGATCACCAGTAGCTGTGTTCCAGGTTCACCAGTGGCTGTGTTCCAGGTTCACCAGTAGCTGTGTTCCAGGATCACCAGTAGCTGTGTTCCAGGTTCACCAGCAGCTGTGTTCCAGGATCACCAGCAGGTGTGTTCCAGGATCACCAGGGGTTAGCTGTGTTCCATGATCACCAGTAGCTGTGTTCCAGGATCACCAGTAGCTGTGTTCCAGGATCACCAGTAGCTGTGTTCCAGGATCACCAGTAGCTGTGTTCCAGGATCACCAGAAGCTGTGTTCCAGGATCACCAGCAGCTTTGTTTCTGGATCACCAGCAAGTGTGTTCCATGATCACTAGCAAGTGTGTTCTGTGATCACTAGCAAGTGTGTTCTGTGATCACTAGCAAGTGTGTTCCGTGATCATCAGAAAGTGTGTTCCAGGAATTACCAGAAGCTTTGTTCCAGGATCACCAGCAGATGTTTTCCAGCATTACCAGAAGCTGAAACACAGCTGTTGATGACCCTGGAACACACCCGCTTTGTGATCCTAAAACACAACTGCTGTTGATTCTGGAACATAGCTGCTGGTGATCCCGGAACACAGCTGCTGGTGATCCCGGAACACAGCTGCTGGTGATCCCGGAACACAGCTGCTGGCGATCCCGGAACACAGCTGCTGGCGATCCCGGAACACAGCTGCTGGCGATCCTGGAACACAGCTGCTTGGTGATCCCGAAACACAGCTGCTGGAGATCCTGAAACACAGCTGCTGGAGATCCTGGAACATACCCACTTGGTAACCCTGAAACACTGCTGCTGTTGATTCTGGAACACACCCACCGGTGATCCCAGAACAGACACACGCTTGCTGATCCTGGAACACAGCTTCTGGTATTTCTGAATATAGCTTGAGGGCCACTCAGGCTGCTGTAGTTTTGTAATGCGAATTCTGCTATGAGGGTGCAGGCTGGGAGTGAGTCCATTATAACTCAAAGCCTACTGTGGAAGTGAGGGAATGTGCCCTGCAGCTGCACACCTTTCCCCATGTGATTAACAAGCAAAAACAGCTCACTACATCTAAGCCACACCCAGCTCATTTTGCCCCAACGATGGGGTTTAATCATGGAGGTGGCCATGTGGGGCTAAACATGTTGGGGGTGTTGCTTGTAGTGAGCTGAGGCTGCCTTTACTTGTAAATCGCACGGACTGGAAAGGTGTGCAGCTGCAGGGCACATTCCCTCACTTCCACAGTAGGCTTTGAGTTACGATGGACTCACTCCAAGCCTGCACCCTCATAGCAGAATTCACCTTACAAAACTACAGCAACCTCAGTGGCCCTCAAGCTATATCCAGGAATACCAGAATACCAGAAGCTGTGTTCCAGGATCAGCAAGCGTGTGTCTGTTCCGGGATCACCAGCGGGTATGTTCCGGGATCACCAGCGGGTATGTTCCGGGATCACCAGCGGGTATGTTCCGGGATCACCAGCGGGTATGTTCCAGGATCACCAGCGGGTATGTTCCAGGATCACCAGCGGGTATGTTCCAGGATCACCAGCGGGTATGTTCCAGGATCACCAAGCAGCTGTTTTTCAGGATCACCAAGCAGCTGTGTTTTAGGATCACCAAGCAGCTGTGTTTTAGGATCACCAAGCAGCTGTGTTTTAGGATCACCAAGCAGCTGTGTTTTAGGATCACCAAGCAGCTGTTTTAGGATCACCAAGCGGGTGTGTTTTAGGATCACCAAGCAGCTGTGTTTTAGGATCACCAAGCAGCTGTGTTTTAGGATCACCAAGCGGGTGTGTTTTAGGATCACCAAGCAGCTGTGTTTTAGGATCACCAAGCGGGTGTGTTTTAGGATCACCAAGCGGGTGTGTTCCAGGGTCATCAACAGCTGTGTTTCAGAACCACCAAGTGGGTGTGTTCCAGAATCAACAGCAGCTATGTTTTAGGATCACCAAGCAGGTATGTTCCAGGGTCATCAACAACTGTGTTTCAGGATCGCCAAGCGGGTGTATTCCGGGATCACCAGCAGCTGTGATTCGGGATCACCAAGCGGGTGTGTTCTGGTATCTTTGCGGCTGCGATAACGAGTATTGTGAGCACGCGCCCCTGGAGGCGCGCTCACTGTGTTCCAGGGGGGCCAGGGAGTGGGTAGGGCGGACTCGATCTCCGCCGGATACCCCCTCCCCCTGCCAGCCCAGCCCCCATACAGTTAGAACACAGTTAACTCTTAGAGCGCCCCCTGCAGGTTAACCCCTTCACTGCCAATGGCATTTACACAGTAATCAGTGCATTTTTATAGCACTGATCGCTGTATAAATGCCAATGGTCCCAAAAAAGTGTCAAAATGGTCCAAAATGTCCACTGCAATATCCCAGTACCGCTAAAAATTGCAGATCGCCGCCATTACTAGTAAAATATAAAAAAAAATTAAAAACCCCAGAAATGAATTCTCATCATTCGTAAATGCAGCAACTTTTGCGCAAACCAATCAATAAACGCCAATTGCATTTTTTTTTTTACCAAAAATATGAGGAATATAAAATCGACCAAAACTGATGAAAAAAATGTTTTTTTATATTTTTTTGGGATTTGTATTTTAGGAAAAAGTAAGAAATATTTGTTTTTTTTCAAAATTGCCGCTCTTTTATTTATAGCGGTGATCAGAAATGATGCAGAGGTGATCAAATAACGCCAAAAAAATCTCTATTTGTGGGGAAAAAAAGGACGCAAATTTCGTTTGGGTACAATGTCGCACGACTGCGCAATTGTCAGTTAAAGCGACACAGTGCCGAATCGCAAAAAGTACTCTGGTCCTAAAGGGGGAAATCCTTCCAGGGGTGAAGTGGTTAAAGGAGAATTAAACGAAAAAAAAAAAATATTAGTTAAACCCAGAGATGCATTTTTGTTACCACTACTATTGCTTTATACTGGCTTTTGAAATTTACAAATGCAGCAATTCAGAAACTGGATGAAAAGGTTTTGCACTGGAAAAATACTTTTTGAAAGATAAAAAGCGCATTTTATATACAATTATATAGATCAGACCAAAATGAGGGACAGATGAGGAGGATTGAGGGACAGAGGGACTTTGTGCCGAATCAGGGATAGTCCCTCGAAATCAAGGACTGCCCCTCAAAATCAAGGACCGCCCCTTGAAATCAGGGACCGTCCCTCGAAATCAGGGACCGTCCCTTGAAATCAAGGACCGGCCATTGAAATCAGGGATCACCCCTTGAAATCAGGGACCATCCCTCGAAATCAGGGACCGTCCCTCGAAATCAGGGACCGTCCCTCTAAATCAAGGACCGTCCCTCTAAATCAAGGGCCGCCCTTCTAAATCAGGGACCGTCCCTCGAAATCTGGAACCGCCTCTCGAAATCAGGGACCGCCCCTCGAAATCAGGGACCGTCCCTCGAAATCAGGGACCGCCCCTCGAAATCAGGGACCGCCCCTCGAAATCAGGGACCATCCCTCGAAATCAGGGACCGTCCCTTGAAATCAGGGACCGTCCCTCGAAATCAAGGACCGTCCCTCTAAATCAAGGGCCGCCCCTCTAAATCATGGACCGTCCCTCGATATCTGGGACCGTCTCTCGAAATCAGGGACCGCCCCTCGAAATCTGGGACCGCCTCTCAAAATCAGGGACCGTCCTTCGAAATCAGGGACCCCCCCTCGAAATCAGGGACCGTCCCTCGAAATCATACATTTTGAAAGATAAAAAGCGCATTTTATATACAATTATATAGAACAGACCAAAATGAGGGACAGATGAGGAGGAATGAGGGACAGATTGACTTTGTGCCGAATCAGGGATAGTCCCTCGAAATCAAGGACCGCCCCTCAAAATCAAGGACCGCCCCTCGAAATCAGGGACCGTCCCTTGAAATCAGGGACCGTCCCTCGAAATCAAGGACCGGCCATTGAAATCAGGGACCGTCCCTCGAAATCAGGGACCGTCCCTCTAAATCAAGGACCGTCCCTCTAAATCAAGGGCCACCCCTCTAAATCAGGGACCATCCCTCGAAATCTGGGACCGTCTCTCGAAATCAAGGACCGCCCCTCGAAATCAGGGACTGTCCCTCGAAATCATGGACCAGCCCTCGAAATCAGGGACCGTCCCTCGAAATCAGGGACCGTCCCTCGAAATCAAGGACCGTCCCTCTAAATCAAGGGCCGCCCCTCTAAATCAGGGACCGTCCCTCGAAATCGGGGACCGTCTCTTGAAATCAGGGACCGCCCCTCGAAATCACGGACCGTCCCTCGAAATCAGGGACCGTCTCTCGAAATCAGGGACCGCCCCTCGAAATCACGGACCGTCCCTCGAAATCAGGGACCGTCCCTCGAAATCGGGGACCCTCTCTCGAAATCAGGGACCCCCCTCGAAATCAGGGACTGTCCCTCGAAATCAGGGACTGTCCCTCGAAATCAGGGACTGTCCCTCAAAATCAGGGAGAGTTGGGATCTATTGTTAAATTACATTACAGTTCTGTGTGAAAGGTTCATATACAGTAAGTGTTAAGGATTGTGAGGCATGAGGACGATAACAAGGAAATTCACATTCTTGTCAACACAAATCTGCATTCCCCAATCTACCATTAATAAAGATGCTCCAGGCAGATTATCTGCTCTTTTTGGCATTTCAATAATGTTTACTTCTAAAGTTACATCTCCTAAAATCTTGCCTTTTTCTGGTACTCCATATCAGGATAATGATACCATGTTTAAAGAGTTTGTAAACCTAAAAAAAAAAAACTTGTTTTACTGGCTCTTTAATATACAGTATATTGTCAAAAGTATTGGGACACCTACCTTTACACGCACATGAACTTTAATGGCATCTCAGTCTTAGTCCGTTGGGTTCAATATTGGTTTGGCCCACCTTTTGCAGCTATAACAGCTTCACCTCTTCTGGGAAGGCTGTCCACAAGGTTTAGGAGTGTCTATGGGAATGTTTGACCATTCTTCCAGAAGAGCATTTGAGGCATTGATGTTGGATGAGAAGGCCTGGCTCACAGTCTCTGCTCTAATTCATCCCAAAGTGTTCTATCGGGTTGAAGTCAGGACTCTGTGCAGGACAGTCAAGTTCCTCCACCACAAACTCGCTCATCCATGTCTTTATGGACCTTGCTTTGTGCACTGGTCCAAATCATTTGGTGGAGGGGGGATTATGGTGTGGGGTTGTTTTTAAGGGAACTCTTAAGGCGTCAGCATAACAAGACATTTTGGACAATTTCATGCTCCCAACTTTGTGGGAAGAGTTTGGGGATGGCCCCTTCCTGTTCCAACATGACTGAGCATCAGTCACATCTTACTTTGTTTTAAATGAACCCATCACTGGTTTTGCTTCACATCAAACTTTGTCACTGATTCATCTACACTTCTGCACATCTGCAAGGAGTGTTGTTGATCTATAAAGTGAGAGCTGGAGTGTGGCTTCAATTCGCTAGTGTAGCTAAATCTGCTAGTCCATCTAACACTTACACCCCCCCCCCACCCCCACAATGACAATGCTGCTGTACAAAGGTGCACCCTGTGCTTCTTTATCCAGAGCTAAGGCGCTCTAATACAGGAGGTGTGTTACTGTGTTACTGGACAAAAGACCAGGTGAAACTACCAATCATGAGAGACTAGAGGGGCATGATGGGACATGTAGTCCCAGGGAGTGGACTGCTTATAGAAAGCTATGGCCCGCTTCACTTTAGCTCCCATCAAGCCTTGAATGGGAGAGGAGGAAAGAGAAGAGATTTGCCCGGGTAAAGATTCGAGCGGAGTTCAATGCAGTCCAGTCCCATCCCAATTTATAAAGCGTCGCTTATGGAAAAATTTAAGTACCATAGTTTGGCGCCATTCCAAGGGCTTACGCAATTTTAAAGTGTGACATGTTAGGTATCTATTTACTCGGCATAACATCATGTTTCCCATTATACAAAAAAATTAGGTAATATATCTTGTGCTTGTGTGCAACAAAATTCATCAACCACTTGCCGACCAGCCGCTGTCGATATACAGCGGTAGGTCGGCTCGATCCCACAAATCGCCGTACCGGTACGGTGGTTTGTTTAAGAGCCACATGGGGGGGGGGGGGCGCGCGTGCAGCAATGGAGCCGATGTGCTTGGCCGGTGGCCGCAATGTCCGCTGGCTACCCGCAATTGCTCCCCAGATAGCCAGAATGGGGATCTGTCAATGTAAACAAAGCAGATCCCCATTCTGTCAGAGGAGTAGAGAGATCCTAGTGATCGGGAACAGCAGTCTCTCTCCTCCTCCAGGCAGCCCAGCCCCCATACAGGGCTGGCGCAAGGATTTTTGACACCCTAGGCGAAACCTCATTTTGCCACCCCCCTTTGGCTATGCCCCTGACTCCACTCCCTTTGCCCTGTCAATTTATATGATGGAGGTGGCGGAGGTAGAGCCTCTCTACCCATTTCTTTAGCCGTGGTCCACAGGTCCGCACCTGTGCCCCTGGATCCACCTCATTTTACCGCCCTGGGTTGCTGCCAGCCGCGACTCTCCAGTGACATGAGTGATTGATGCAGAGCAGTGACGGATCAACAGCGGATGGGCACCCCTGGTGGTAGTGTCGCCCTAGGCGGCCACCTACTCCGCCTAGTGGTAGAGCCGGCCTTGCCCCCATACAGTTAGAAACACCTCCCAGGGAACACACTTAACCCCTTGATCGCCCCCTAGTGTTAACTCCTTCCCTGCCAGTGTCATTTATACAGTAATCCGTTCATGTTTATAGCACAGATCGCTGTATAAATGGCAATGGTCCCAAAAAAGTGTCCAATCTGTCCACCGCAATCCCGCTAAAATTCGCTGATCACCGCCATTGCTAGTTAAACAAATAAATAATAGAAATGCCATAAATGTATCCCCTATTTTGTAGATGCAATAACGTTTGCGCAAACCAATCAATATACACTTATTGCGATTTTTTTTACCAAAAATATGTAGAAGAATATATATCGGCCTAAACCGAGGAAGAAATTTATTTTTTTACTTTTTTTTTTGATATTACAGCAAAAAGTAAAAAATATTGTTTTTTTTTTCAAAATTATCGCTTTTTTTTTGTTTATAGTGCATAAAATAAAAACCCGCAGAGGGGATCAAATACCACCAAAAGAAAGCTCTATTTGTGGGGAAAAAAGACGGCATTTTTATTTGGGTACAGGGTCGCACGACCGCACAATTGTCACTTAAAGCGTCGCAGTGCCAAATCGCAAAAAAAAAAAGATGGCCTGGTCAAGAAGAGGTAAATCCTTCCGGGGCTGAAGTGGTTAAACTGTATTTTTCCCAAAAAATTGTGTTAAAAAAAAATGCTGTGCAAATACCGTGTGACATAAAAAATTGCAAAACCCACCATTTTATTCTATAGGGCCTCTGCTAATATATATATACACTCACACAGTATCTCACAAAAGTAAGTACACCCCTCACATTTTTGTAAATATTTTATTCTATCTTTTCATGTGAGAACACTGAAGAAATTACACTTTGCTACAATGTAAAGTAGTGAGGGGACAGCTTGTATAACAGTGTAAATCTTCTTTTCCCTCAAAATAACTCAACACACAGCCATTAATGTCTAAACCACTGGCAGCAAAAGTGAGTACACCCCTAAGTGAAAATGTCCAAATTGGGCCAATTAGCCATTTCCCCTCCCCTGTGTCATGTGACTCGTTAGTGTTACAAGGTCTCAGGTGTGAATGAGGAGCAGGTGTGTTAAATTTGGCGTCATCGCTCTCACTCTCTCATACTGGTCACTGAAAGTTCAACATGGCACCTCATGGCAAAGAACTCGCTGAGGATCTGAAAAAAAGAATTGTTGCCCTACATAAAGATGCCCTAGGCTATTAGAATATTGCCAAGATCCTGAAACTGAGCTGCAGCACAGTGGCCAAGACCATGCAGTGTTTTTAACAGGACAGGTTCCACTCAGAACAGCGCCTCACCATGGTCGACCAAAGAAGTTGAGTGCAGTGCTCAGCGTCATATCCAGAGGTTGTCTTTGGGAAATAGACGTATGAGTGCTGCCAGCATTGCTGCAGAGGTTGAAGGGGTGGGGGGGTCAGCCTGTCAGTGCTCAGACCATATGCCACACACTGCATCAAATTGGTCTGCATGGCTGTCGTCCCAGAAGGAAGCCTCTTCTAAAGATGATGCACAAGAAAGCCCACAAACAGTTTGCTGAAGACAAGCAGACTAAGGACAAGGATTACTGGAACCATGTCCTGTGGTCTGACGAGACCAAGATAAACGTATTTGGTTCAGATGGTGTCAAGCGTGTGTGGTGTCTTTATTCAAGCATGGTGGTGGGAGTGTCATGGTCTGGGGCTGCATGAGTGCTGCCGCCACTGGGGAGCTACAGTTCATTGAGGGAACCATGAATGCCAACATGTACTGTGACCTACTGAAGCAGAGCATGACCCCCTCCCTTCAGAGACTGGGCCGCAGGGCAGTATTCCAACATGATAACGACCCCAAACACATCTCCAAGGCGAGCACTGCCTTGCTAAAGAAGCTGAGGGTAAAGGTGATGGACTGACCAATCATGTTTCCAGACCTAAACCCTATTGAGCATCTGTGGGGCTCCTCAAATGGAAGGTGGAGGAGCGCAAGGTCTCTAACATCCACCAGCTCTGTGATGTCATCATGGAGGAGGGGAAGAGGTCTCCAGTGGCAACCTGTGAAGCTCTGGTGAACTCCATGCCCAAGAGGGTTAAGGCAGTGCTGGAAAATAATGGTTGCCACACAAAATATTGACACTTTGGGCCCAGTTTGGACATTTTCCCTTAGGGGTGTACTCACTTTTGTTGCCAGCGGTTTAGACATTAATGGCTGTGTGTTGAGTTATTTTGAGGGGACAGTAAATTTACACTGTTATACAAGCTGTACACTCACTACTTTACATTGTAGCAAAGTGTCATTTCTTCAGTGTTGTCACATGAAAAGATAGAATAGAATATTTACACAAATGTGAGGGGTGTACTTACTTTTGTGAGATATATATATATATATATATATTCCAGATTTTTACATGAGAGAAGTGTCAGAATTGGCCCGGTTGGCAAGTGGGTAATATTTGGAGGCTTTTACCCAATCTTCAGGCCTAAAATGTGCCTTTTAAGATTAAAAAAGTCTCTGGCGGCAAGAGGGCCAAGTCAAAAATTTCACCAAAATGTATTGGCGAACGTGCGCAAAAGCTTTGACTTTGCACGCTTTCACAAAATGTGAAAAAAATTACATGGCGGTGCCATTCATTGTTAATGGCACCCCATTACGCCTCAAGCAGACGCACATTTAGACATGGTGGAGCACTGACAGGGGGTGGAGCCCGTCCTGGCTCCTGCAAGAGTTCAGGGAAAGAAGGGTGACCCCCTGGAAGTCACACACCTGGGTTGTCCTACTACGATGGATGGAGTGGCAACCTCAGCCTTGACTCTGACCAGGCCACGCCCTCAATGGGTTTTAGGGCGTGGCCTGGCCGGGGTCCTGGCTGAGGTTGCCACTCCATTCATCGTAGTAAGACAACATAGATGTGCGACTTCCAGGGGGTCACCCTTCTTTCCAGGAATCTGAGCTGCTTTGGTGGGCTTGTTGCACGTAGGGCAACCCATTGAAATTAATGGTCTGCCCTATGCGTTTAACGTAAAAAAACAGAAAACGTGCGCAATAAACAACAAAAGGGTGTCCTATAAAAAGGAACAACCATGGGAATTGTGGACTTTAAAGGACACAACATGAGACATACCAGTTATATAAAAATCATTTTATTAAAAAAATATATAAAAAAACAGGTAATGATTAAAAAATGAGGGGTCCGTAACAACCTCTCCCTATGACAACAATGATGGCTGCATATACTAGATCAACAAACATATATAACTGATACATGATAAGCAAATGTATTTGTCGAATCTGTGGTCGGTCGACGCGTTTCGCAAAGAGCTTCTTCAGGACCATATATTATATAGGCCAAATGTGGTGGCTTGAAGCTTCAGAGAAAACAGTCGGGGGGCGGACACAGGGGTTCAAAGTGACCAGGATTGCTCAGTTTCAATAAGCAAATGTATTTGTCGAATTTGTGGTTGGTCAACACGTTTCGCAAAGAGCTTCTTCAGGACCATATATTATATAGGCCAAATGTGGTGGCTTGAACGGACACAGGGGTTCAAAGTGACCAGGATTGCTCAGTTTCAATAAGCAAATGTATTTGTCGAATTTGTGGTTGGTCAACACGTTTCGCAAAGAGCTTCTTCATGACCATATATTATATAGACCAAATTTGGTGGCTTGAAGCTTCAGAGAAAACAGTCGGGGGGGCGGACACAGGGGTTCAAAGTGACCAGGATTGCTCAGTTTCAATAAGCAAATGTATTTGTCGAATTTGTGGTTGGTCAACACGTTTCGCAAAGATCTTCTTCAGGATCATATATTATATAGGCCAAATGTGGTGGCTTGAATGGACACAGGGGTTCAAAGTGACCAGGATTGCTCAGTTTCAAAGGAACATCCAGGGAGGAGAAGCAGTGCAGATAAAGTTGTAAACTGCCCAAAAACCCAAAATCCCATAAAATATAATAATCACCATACATCGGCTAGGTATATATTGTGTTATCACCCACAGGTGTCTACAGGGTCAATATAGATAGGAGATGATACTCATCTGAGCCAGGAGGGGTGTCTGGCCAAGTTTATATGGAAAAGACCCGGGATGTCTGTGCTGAATCCCCCCAATGCCACCGCATGGAAAGCAAAAAAAACGCCTGCTCATGAGATGCTGCTGAAGTTCGTTATCATGGATTTTATAGGTGAGCTCTGTTACAGTGCCGCCATTTTTATTTCCTTGTACCTGCGGCACTTTTTTTTTTTAACCACTTGCCGACCAGGTGCTGTCATTCTACTGCAGCAAGGTGGCACGATGCCACGAATCGCCGTCATTGCACGTCAGCTCGGGATCTCGCTTTTGTGGGGGCCGCGCTCTCATTGGCCAGCGGGGGAGCCAATCAGCAGGTGGGGTGGACTCGATGTCCACCCGTAATCGTTCCCCGCGGAGACAGAACGGGGATCTGCCTGTGTAATTTAGGGAGATCACACAGATCCTGCATTTCTCCTATGCAGGAAGACTGATCTGTGTGTTATCCAAGGCAGCCCACCCACCATACAGTTAGTAAAGACACATAGGGACACATTTAACCCTTTGTTCAACTCTGATGTTAACCCCTTCCCTGCCAGTGTCATTAGGTCAGTGACAGTGCATATTTTTAGCACTGATCACTGTAATAATGTCATTGGTTCCCAAAAAAGTGTCAAAAATGTCAGCTGGTGTCTGATCTGTCCACCGCAATGTTGCAGGCCCGCTAAGAAACACTGATCACCGCCATTAGTACAGTGACAGTGCATACGTTTTAGCACTGATCACTGTAATAATGTCATTGGTTCCCAAAAAAGTGTCAAAAATGTCAGCTGGTGTCTGATCTGTCCACCGCAATGTCGCAGGCCCGCTAAGAAACACTGATCGCCGCCATTAGTACAGTGACAGTGCATATTTTTCAGCACTGATCACTGTAATAATGTCATTGGTTCCCAAAGAAGTGTAAAACATTTCAGCTGGTGTCTGATCTGCCCGTACAGTGACAGTGCATATTTTTAGCACTGATCACTGTAATAATGTCATTGGTTCCCAAAAAAGTGTCAAAAATGCCAGCTGGTGTCTGATCTGCCCGTACAGTGACAGTGCATATTTTTAGCACTGATCACTGTAATAATGTCATTGGTTCCCAAAGAAGTGTCAAAAATGTCAGCTGATGTCCGATCTGCCCGCCGCAATGTCGCAGGCCCGCTAAAAATCACTGATTACCGCCATTAGTACAGTGACAGTGCATATCTTTTAGCACTGATCGCTGTAATAATGTCATTGGTTCCCAAAAAAGGGTCACAAATGTCAGTTAGGCCTCCGATCTGTCCGTACAGTGACAGTGCATATTTTTAGCACTGATCGCTGTAATAATGTCATTGGTTCCCAAAAAAGTGTTAAAAATGTCAGCTGGTGTCTGATCTGTCCGTATAGTGACAGCGCATATTTTTAGCACTGATCACTAATAATGTCATTGGTTTACAAAAAAAGTGTCAAAAATGTCAGTTAGGTGTCCGATCTGTCCGTACAGTGACAGTGCATATTTTTAGCACTGATCACTGTAATAATGTCATTGGTTCCCAAAAAAGTGTCAAAAATGTCAGCTGGTGTCCGATCTGTCCGTACGGTGACAGTGCATATTTTTAGCACTGATCACTGTAATAATGTCATTGGTTCCCAAAAAAGGGTCACAAATGTCAGTTAGGCGTCCGATCCGTTCCATACAGTGACAGTGCATATTTTTAGCACTGATCACTGTAATAATGTCATTGGTTCCCAAAAAAGTGTCAAAAATGTCAGCTGGTGTCTGATCTGTCCATATAGTGACAGTGCATATTTTTAGCACTGATCACTAATAATGTCATTGGTTTCCAAAAAAAGTGTCAAAAATGTCAGTTAGGTGTCCGATCTGTCCACCGCAATGTCGCAGGCCTGCTAAAAATCACTGATCGTCGCCATTACTAGTAAAAAAAAAAAAAAATTATAAAAATGCCATAAATCTATCCCCTATTTTGTAGACATGATATATTTTCCACAAATCAGTCAATATATGTTTATTGCGATTTTTTTCTTTACCAAAAATATGTAGAATATATATTCGCCTAAACTGATGAAGAAATTTGTTTTTTTTGTTTTTTTTATATTTATTATAGCAGAAGTAAAAAAATATGTTTTTTTTTTCAATATTTTCACTTTTTTGTTTCTAGCGCAAAAATGAAAAAAAAAAAAACGCAGAGGTGATCAAATACCACCAAAAGAAAGCTCTATTTGTGGGGAAACAAAGGACGTCGATTTTGTTTGGGCACAACGTCGCACGGCCGCGCAATTGTCAGTTAAAGCGACGCAGCGCCGAATCGCAAAAAGTGCTCTGGTCCTAAAGTGGGAAATCCTTCTGGGGCTGAAGTGGTTAAAGTGCCGCCATTTTTATTTCCTTGTACCTGCGGCACTTGCCTGTTTTACTCGTGCATTTGCAGTCCCTTCAATTTTTACAACTTTTTTTTTTTTTAAACTCTCTTGTTACTTTGGAACCAAACTTTTCACCGTGAAGTCAAGGGAAGACATTCAATGTATATTCAGGATGAGATCTGGGAAGCGTTGATGTCTTTTTCTGGGGTGAAAAAGCCGCGGTTTACTACAGGCCTTCCTCTTCGGGGCGAGCCGTCACAAATCACAGAGGGGAAAGTCGCGGGGATTTAGCCCAGAGTGAAACATTTAAAATTCTGCAGATCTCTTAGATAAAGAGGGATTTCCATTCTGATCTCGTTTTTTCCATCCATCGTAACTCCTGCATCCTCCCTTGTTATCGCAACGTGCTGACATATTCTTGACGAGTCTTACGGAGCGTTCCCCGAGGACGAGGCTGGGTAGAAATATGAACGTTTTTCTCTAACCCGCCTGTGCCCTTTTGCTAAATCTCCCCGGCTGAGTGCACTCAGAAACTTGGAATGGGACCCAGATCCGAGGGCGTGTCGCTGCGAGCGTAAAGTCCTCATCCTCCAGCTCCCCATTAACCCCACTGTGTGCAACTGGTAACGTTGGCCCCCGCTGACCCTTCACCGATGGAGCGCGGTGCAAGCCTGGAATTCAGCTTTTTATAGAAAAAAAGTAGTTTGTAGAATCATTTTCATTTCCGAACACTTGGTGGACATTTTTTTTGACCAGAGATGGAGCCAAGATCTACAGAGTTTTTTTTTTTTGTTGAAAATTCTATTTGATTTTTTTTTTCAGAGAAGTGTACAAAACAAAGCCAATTAGGCCTGGCTTGAGCGACTAACAGAAATCGCTAAGTATAACCTTAACACTAAACGTTAAGGCTACCTAAACTAGAGAAGCTCACATCTTCATACCGCTGCTGAAATAAAAAGATATAAGGGCAGATAGGATTGAGAGTACCAGCTCCATGCTACGTTGTGTACCTTACGATTGGAAGTAAGGGAGCAGTATATTACAGAAGAAGACCATTACATGGACGCAAAATAGATACTAACACCACCATACTATGATTTACTGGGATGCATTAGATGTGTCGGCTTCCGAACAAATCTTGTCAAACTTGGTTGGACATCCTCTGGCTATATATGCAGATTTGTAAAGCGGCACTACAGAGCTGACCAATGTTTTCTAGGAATTAAGAGATGGGGCACTGCCTGCTTCCACTTGGAGTAGAACTTTTCTGGCATAAAAAAGGAGTAGTCCTATAAGAGTTCTAGTTGCCCGGTGATGAGCCAAAGAGCCCACCAGGCCCAACAAACAGACCTCTACCTTCAAAGGAATTGGAATGTTTATAAGGGATCAGACAAAGTTGGTGACCCCTTCCCAAAAGGCCCCAGGACCATAACATATGGTTGAAGTCAGCTCCAGTACTTCCACACCTCCAGCAGGCTAGAGTTTGGATAGATCTTGGATAATTTTTGGGGTGTCATATACACTCGATGCACAATTTTAAATTGAATTAGGCGGTCTCTGGCCGAGACCAACTGCGAAAATGGGTACTCCCAGATCTCTTCCCAATCCTTGGCGTCCAACTCCGGGAACTCACAGCGCCATTTGTTGAACAAAGCCTCTAGTCCAAAGTGGACTGAGGGCAGAAGAGCCTTGTAAATTGTGGATGTCGGTTTGGTCAGAGAATCATCCTTTAATGTGGACCCGGAGCAGAAGCAGAGAACGGGAGTCAACCTGGGAGTTAAATGCATGGCAAATTTGTAAATATTTAATGAAATGTTGATTTAAAAACCCAAATCACTCTTTAAAGGAATCAAAAGAAAGGAAGGTACCATTGATATAGAGGTGCTCCAACCTCTTGACCAATTGGGCATACCCTGGCTTGAGCGACTAACAGAAATCGCTAAGTATAACCTTAACACTAAACGTTAAGACTATCTAAACTAGAGAAGCTCACATCTTCATACCGCTGCTGAAATAAAAAGATATAAGGGCAGATAGGATCAAGAGTACCAGCTACATGCTATGCTACGTTGTGTACCTTACGATTGGAAGTAAGGGAGCAGTATATTACAGAAGAAAACCATTACATGGGCGCAAAATAGATACTAACACCACCATACTATGATTTACTGGGATGCATTAGAGGTGTCGGCTTCCGAACAAATCTTGTCAAACTTGGTTGGACATCCTCTGGCTATATATGTAGATTTGTAAAGCGGCACTACAGAGTTGCCAAATGTTTTCCAGGAATTAAGAGATGGGGCTACTGCCTGCTTCCACTTGAGGAGTACAACTTTTCTGGAGTAGTCCTTTTAAGAGTTCTAGTTGCCCGGTGATGAGCCAAAGAGCCCACCAGGCCCAACAAACAGACCTCTACCTTGAAAGAAATTGGAATGTTGATAAGGGATGAGACAAAGCTGGTGACCCCTTCCCAAAAGGTCAGAATCTCGGGGCAGGGCCATAACATATGGTTGAAGTCAGCTCCAGTACTTCCACACCTTCAGCAGGCTATGCAGGAGTTTGGATAGATCTTGGATAATTTTTTGGGGTGTCATATACACGCAATGCACAATTTTAAATTGAATTAGGCGGTCTCTGGCCGAGACCAACTGCGAAAATGGGTACTCCCAGTTCTCTTCCCAATCCTTGGTGTCCAACTCTGGGAACTCACAGCGCCATTTGTTGAACAAAGCCTCTAGTCCAAAGTGGACTGAGGGCAGAAGAGCCTTGTAAATTGTGGATGTCGGTTTGGTCAGAGAATCATCCTTTAATGTGGACCCGGAGCAGAAGCAGAGAAGGAAGGTACCATTGATATAGAGGTGCTACAACCTCTTGACCAATTGGGCATACCCTGGCTTGAGCGACTAACAGAAATCACTAAGTATAACCCTAACACTAAACGTTAAGACTATCTAAACTAGAGAAGCTCACATCTTCATACCGCTGCTGAAATAAAAAGATATAAGAGCAGATAGGATCGAGAGTACCAGCTCCATGCTATGCTACGTTGTGTACCTTACGATTGGAAGTAAGGGAGCAGTATATTACAGCAGAAGACCATTACATGGGCGCAAAATAGATACTAACACCACCATACTATGATTTACTGGGATGCATTAGAGGTGTCGGCTTCCGAATAAATCTTGTCAAACTTGGTTGGACATCCTCTGGCTATATATGTAGATTTGTAAAGCGGCACTTCAGAGATGCCCAATGTTTTCCAGGAATTAAGAGATGGGGCTACTGGCTGCTTCCACTTGAGGAGTACAACTTTTCTGGGGTAGTCCTTTTAAGAGTTCTAGTTGCCCGGCGATGAGCCAAAGAGCCCACCAGGCCCAACAAACAGACCTCTACCTTGAAAGGAATTGGAATGTTGATAAGGGATGAGACAAAGCTGGTGACCCCTTCCCAAAAGGCCACAGGGCCATAACATATGGTTGAAGTCAGCTCCAGTACTTCCACACCTCCGGCAGGCTATGCGGGAGTTTGAATAGATCTTGGATAATTTTTGGGGTGTCATATACACTCTATGCACAATTTTAAATTGGATTAGGCGGTCTCTGGCCGAGACCAACTGCGAAAATGGGTACTCCCAGATCCCTTCCCAATCCTTGGCGTCCAACTCCGGGAACTCACAGCGCCATTTGTTGAACAAAGCCTCTAGTCCAAAGTGGACTGAGGGCAGAAGAGCCTTGTAAATTGTGGATGTCGGTTTGGTCAGAGAATCTTCCTTTAATGTGGACCCGGAGCAGAAGCAGAGAACGGGAGTCAACCTGGGAGTTAAATGCATGGCAAATTTGTAAATATTTAAAGAAATGTTGATTTAAAAACCCAAATTGCTCTTTAAAGGAATCAAAAGAAAGGAAGGTACCATTGATATAGAGGCGCTCCAACCTCTTGACCAATTGGGCATACCCTGGCTTGAGCGACTAACAGAAATCGCTAAGTATAACCTTAACACTAAACGTTAAGACTATCTAAACTAGAGACGCTCACATAAAATAAAGATACAAGGGCAGATAGGATTGAGGGTACCAGCTCCATGCTATGCTACGTTGTGTACCTTACGATTGGAAGTAAGGGAGCAGTATATTACAGAAGGCCATTAAATAGACGCAAAATAGATACTAACACCACCATACTATTATTTACTGGCATGCATTAGATGTGTCAGCTTCCGAACAAATCTTGCCAAACTTGGTTGGACATCCTCTGGCTATATATGCAGATTTGTAAAGCGGCACTACAGAGTTGCCCAATGTTTTCCAGGAATTAAGAGATGGGGCTACTGCCTGCTTCCACTTGAGGAGTACAACTTTTCTGGAGTAGTCCTTTTAAAAGTTCTAGTTGCCCAGCAATGAGCCAAAGAGCCCACCAGGCCCAACAAACAGACCTCTACCTTCAAAGGAATTGGAATGTTGATAAGGGATGAGACAAAGCTGGTGACCCCTTCCCAAAAGGTCCAAATCTCGGGGCAGGGCCATAACATATGGTTGAAGTCAGCTCCAGTACTTCCACACCTCCAGCAGGGTATGCGGGAGTTTGGATAGATCTTGGATAATTTTTGGGGTGTCATATACACTCAATGCACAATTTTAAATTGAATTAGGCGGTCTCTGGCCGAGACCAACTGCGAAAATGGGTACTCCCAGTTCTCTTCCCAATCCTTGGCGTCCAACTCGGGGAACTCACAGCGCCATTTGTTGAACAAAGCCTCTAGTCCAAAGTGGACTGAGGGCAGAAGAGCCTTGTAAATTGTGGATGTCGGTTTGGTCAGAGAATCTTCCTTTAATGTGGACTCTAGATTTGAGCGGAGCAGAAGCAGAGAACGGGAGTCGACCTGGGAGTTAAATGCATGGCGAATTTGTAAATATTTAAAGAAATGTTGATTTAAAAACCCAAATTGCTCTTTAAAGGAATCAAAAGAACGGAAGGTACCATTGACCCCCCACGAGGCCCAGAAACCCAGATCAGAGACAGTGAGAAATTCCGGAAACTGTGGGTTGAGGCAGAGGGGAGCATCAGGAGACCATGTATGAGAGTGTCAGTAAAATGGCCGTTTCTGTGGTCTGTGGCCATGTGCGAGCGCCTGTGCGCGTTTGTGCACGCCAATGGTGCCAGAACGGTCTATTTAGCTGGACAACACCCTGCAGCAGATGCTGTCCGTTATACAGCATTCCGGTGACCAGTTTACCCCCAGTGTCTGCTCTGAGAAGACTTCCTGTTCCTGTGACCCCAGCTTCCCCTTTGGCCTTTGCTACTTGCTGCCTGCCTTGACCTTGGACTGTTTATGACCACTTTCCTGCCTGTGCCCTTTGTACTTCAGCTGCCTGCCCGTTACCGACCCAGCCTGTACCCGACTACCCATTTGCCTGATCCCTCTGTACCTTGCTGCCAACCAGTTGCCGACCCAGACCGCACCACCATCCTTCAGTCTGCACGAGCCCCAGTGGCCTCATACCAACCAATAGAGACTTGTCCAGCCCACGTGCTCCCCTGCGCTCCCGAGCTCCCTGTCTGCACTACCAGGGGTTCGTGAACCAGGGCCCGCAAGAGAGGTTGCACCCACGTAAGCCAGACTCAACCATCAAGTATGTGACAGAGTCAGGTTGCCTCTTACATATCAGTAGCTGCCAAACCTTCACCACACCTTTGTCTAAAATCTACAGTCTTTACTCATTTTTTAATCTTGATTTTTTTTTTCCTTACAGCGTCTCTATCTGTAAAGGTAATGACGGCTTAAGCTGGCCATATGCTTTTTTTTTTAAATGAAGCTTTGGGAATTATGGGGTACATGGGTACCTCGTCCTTTAAGATACTTCAAAATTGGAAAACAACAACTGACGCTCTTTAGCGGTACCAGAAGAGGACAATGAAAATCCAATAGATAAAATATTGTCTTTATTACAAAAGTTAACATTTTTTAAACATACTTTTTCTAAAAGAAAGCCATTAGCTCGATAGATATATAACATGTCAATTATTTCTCTTATGTGACTCTATTACTGATGTGTCAAGGGGTCGACGCGTTTCACAATAATAGCTTTCTCAAGCTTTCTGTTTTAATGACCCATCCATCGTTCAAAGACAGGTTGCCCATCATTGTCCAAAATAATTTTTGTTTGATTGCCATAACCAATGTATAGAATTTGAATTCCTGATAACATTACTTCTCAACCACTTCAACACCATGCCAATTCTGACACTTCTCACATATATATATAAAAAAATATACTTTTTTTTTTTGTTGCTAGAAAATTACTTAGAACCCCCAACTATTATACATACACTCACCGGCCACTTTATTAGGTAGACCTGTTCAATTGCTTGGTAACACAAATTGCTAATCAGCCAATCACATGGTGGTGAAGACAACTTGCTGAAGTTCAAACCGAGCATCAGAATGGGGAAGAAAGGGGGTTTAAGTGACTTTGAACATGGCATGGTTGTCGGTGGCATACGGGCTGGTCTGAGTGTTTCTGGGATTTTCACACACAACCATCTCTCGGGTTTATAGAGAATGGTGGGAAAAAGAGAAAATATCCAGTGAGCGGTAGTTGTGTGGAGGAAAATGCCTTGATGAAGTCAGAGGAGAATGGGCAGACTGCTTCCAGATGATAGAAAAGCAACAGTAACTCTAATAACCACTCATTACATCCAAGGTATGCAGAATACCATCTCTGAATGCACAACACATCGAACCTTGGAGCAGATGGGCTACAGCAGCAGAAGACCACACCGGGTGCCACACAGGATGATCAAAATTGGACAATAGAAGATTGGAAAAACATTGCTTGGTCTGATGAGTCTCAATTTCAGCTGCAACATTCAGATGGTGGAGTCAGAATTTGGTGCATGGATCCATCCGGCGTTATATCACCGCTTCAGGCTGGTGGTGGGGGTGTAATGGCATGAGGGATATTTTCTTGGCACACTTTGGGCCCCTTAGTACCAACTTAGCATTGTTTAAACATCACGGCCTACCTGAGTATTGTTGCTGACCATGTCCATCCCTTTATGACTGCAGTGTCCCCATCTTCTGATGGCTCCTTCCAGCAGGAAAATGCACCATGTCACAAAGCTCCAATCATCTCACCACTGGGCAATGAGGTCCCAGCACTCCAATGGCCTCCATACTCCCCACATCTCATCCAATAGAGCACCTTTGGGATGCGGTGGAACAGGAGATTGTTATAATGGATGTTCAGCTGACAAATCTCCAGCAACTGTGTGATGCCCTCATGTCACTATGGAGCAAAATCTCTGAGGAACGTTTCCAACACCTTGTTGTATCTATGCCACCAAGAATGAAGGCAAAATGGGGTCCAACCCGCTACTAACAAGGTGTACCTAATAAAGTGGCCGGTGAGTGTATATTTTTTAGCAGAGGTCCTAGAAAATAAAATAGTGGGTGTTGCAAGTTGTTATGTCACGCGGTATTTGCGCAGCGGTTTTTCAAATGCAATCTTTTGTGAAAAAATACACTTTGATGAACTTTAGTGCACACAAACACTATATCATGCCTAATATTTTGGTAAAATGTAAAATATGATGTTACGCCGATTAAATAGATACCAAACATGGCACGCTTTAACATTGCCTATGCTCATGGAACGGCGTCACAGTACAGTACCTAAAAACCTCCCTAGGGGACGCTTTAAAAGCCTTTACAGGTTACCAGTTACACAGGAGGTCTGGTGCTAGAATTATTGATCTCACTCTGTGGTTCACGGGGATACCTCACATGTTCACGTAGTTATACGTCTGTCCCACACACAATGTAGTGTTCACTTTTGCGTGCGATCAAGGGGGGGATGGGGGCTCTTTCATTTTTTTTTTTAGCTTATTATTTTAGCTTAACCACTTGCCGATCGCCCGCCGCAGCGTGACGGCGGCAAGATGGCTCGTTATCGCGAAACGCCGTCACCGTATATGGAAGCCGTGATCACTCTTCTCCCCCTGCCAGCCCAGCCCCCATACAGTTAGAACTCAGTGAGGGAACACAGTTAACTCTTAGAGCGCCCCCTCCAGGTTAACCCCTTCACTGCCAATGGCATTTACACTGTAATCAGTGCATTTTTATAGCACTGATCGCTGTATAAATGCCAATGGTCCCAAAAAAGTGTCAAAATGGTCCGACATTTCCGGCACAATATCGCAGCACTGCTAAAAATCGCAGATCACCGACATTACTAGTAAAAAATAATAAAAACCCCAGAAATGAATTCTCGGCATCCGTAGATGCGGCAACTTTTGCGCAAACCAATCAATAAACGGCGATTGTGATTTTTTTTTAACCAAAAATATGAGGAAGAATATAAATCGCTCAAAACCGATGAAAAAAAATGTTTTTTTATATTTTTTTTTGGATTTTGATTTTAGCAAAAAGTAAGAAAAAGGTTTTTTTGCAAAATTGTCGCTCTTTTTTTATTTATAGCGGTGATCAGAAATGACGCAGAGGGGATCAAATACCACCAAAAGAAAGCTCTATTTGTGGGGAAAAAAGGATGCAAACTTTGTTTGGGTACAACGTCGCACGACTGCGCAATTGTCAGTTAAAGCGACGCAGTGCCGAATCCCAAAAAGTGCTCTGGTCCTAAAGTGTGAAAATCTTCTGGGGCTGAAGTGGTTAAAAATTAAATTTTTTTTACTGCCTCTTTAATTTTTTTTTGATTACTTTTATTGCTATCATAAGGGATGAACAATATCTGTTGTGATAGCATGGGCCCTGACAGGTCCTCTTTATGGAGAGATCTGGGGTCTTTTAGACCCCAGATCTCTCCTCTGCCCTCCAAAGCATCTGATTGCATTAGGCTCGGTATGAATAGATGCCGTACAAGCCGGGAACTGTTTGTAAATACCAAACCGAAACAACGGAATTCTCCTCACTTCCAGTCTCTGACTTCGCACAGTGGGAGGAACAACATCGGTTCTTCTCACTGCGTCCCAGGAACTGGATGCCGCCATTCGCATTCTTACCGGGATCCCAGATCGCTCGGGAGAGCCCAGTAAAAGCGGCAGCGGTGGGGGGACGGGACCTCTTTCAGGTGCCTGTAAAAGTAACCCAGCGGCCGTTACATTTCTGGACAGGAAGGGGTTCATTTTTACCACACGGTAAAAAAGAATCAGTTTGTCATCATTAACCATTAGGAAATTGAAATATTTTTCTTTTTTTCATCAATGTTTTTAGGTGAACTCCTGCACAGCTAGATGTTGATTGGCTCCCCACCAGGGCCCCTATGGTTGAGTTCACCTCTGACCCACAGAACACAAAGACTGTAGCGCCCTCCTAGTGTAGGATGATAGGTAAATGTAGTTTTTGGCTCCTTCTGTAATCAAGGGTGCAGCAATTGTTTGGCCTGGTCTGTTCAGGGTTTCATAGGCTGGGAGTTTGATTGCTTTCGCCTGCCCCTGGAAGAAGCTTCCAGAGCTTAGGACGGGAGATTTAAAATGACCATCCTGAATATTTATCAGGTTCCACCCAATCCCTGGAAAGGAGCATCCAAAAGGGGCCTGGAATGGTGGTAAATACTCTGAAACTTTGGAGAGCAGGTTTCCTTCTCCCCAGGAGGGTTCCAGAGCCAGAGGGGCTGCTGCCCTCAGGTATTTGGTGGACTGTTGAACTGCTCTAAAGGCTGTCAGGGCTGAGGACCTCAATGGGCTTTGCTAGAAGCTGTTTGCAGAACCTCACCACGAGGAATCTGATCTGCAGTGGTGCCATCTCATTCACTGGGTTGTGTCCAGAAGAAGCTGGAAGGTGGCAGCTTTACCAGGGACTTGTCATTAGAGACCCTAACCTGTTCTCTGTGACTGTGTAGTGTTCTGGAAACTGTGCTGGGTACCAGCACTTGTGCATCAGCGTAAAGTATCCAGATGCCTAAAAGACTTGCCCCATGGTCTTCAGCTGTGACACCTTAGACTGTTTAACAGCCACCATTGCTGTTAGGTCTGCCAGGAACCCCAACCGTCACTCCAGTTTCCTGACCAGTAGTCCCGATATCAGGTGGAGGACGGTGCGGTCCTGCAGCCAGAATTCTGGGGCCTCTATGATAAGTCCCAATCAAGGAACAACAATAAATAATAGACTTATGGTTAGTAGCAGAGGTCCAAGTGATAAACCAGAGACAGGCAACGTTCGGCAACAATTGGGCGATGAAGTACAAGAGGGTAATCCAAAGGCGTAGTCGGGAACAAGCAAAGTTAGTATCAGGTAACAAACAGGATAAATGGCTGGCAGTAACAAAACCCTATATTCAGGGAAGCACAGGAAGGGGAAGTGAGGTTTTATAGAGTACTAATTGAGGTGACTGCCTACAGCTGGCCACAGGGTGGAGTCAGAGTCACCATCAGAAAGCAGAAGATACCCAGAACTCCACAAGGATAGTAGAAACTCTGTGGCTAAGGCCGTAAGGAACTGACCACAAAAACACAAGTCCCAGGATCGATCCCTGGTCAAGGCGTGACAATTGCTCCATGAAAATATTGTCCTCTGATTATCAATTGCTAAGTGTTTTGGAGTACCTGATGCTCTCTCACCTGTTAATGTTCTTAAAGCAATAAATTACCAAATAAAGACAGCCCCTAGACTGGTTCATAGGAGTCGGAGTGATGGGCTGGTGTATCGGTGACTGGCAGCCTCTGTTCTGTTCGGGGAGATCTAGCCATTATCCGTTGCCCCTATGGGGGTGGTGCTACATGACCCAACAACAATACTGTGTCAACGGGTTTGATAGACGTTCACTATGGCCTGTAAGAATAGAGTTCAATGGCGGAAACGCCGTACTCCCCCCAACTTTAAATTTATGGAAAACACTGGTAAATAACGTGATACCACTATACAAAGACCTATACCTATTCATATAGGGGTTGCCCAAAAAAACACGATGGAGTCTGGCAGGCTGAGCATTCTACGGCCGACGCAGATTGAAATGCTGTTATTTAACCTGTTCAGGTGATTGATAACATAAGGTCTTATGTCTTAGGTGTCTGAGCACCACTCTATTATCTTATGCTATCTGGTGACCCCTGCGTGGGCCATTCAATGTGACATCAGGCCAGTTGCTGTCAGAACTAATAAGTATTGGTATTGTCTACTGTTTGTTGTTTGTGTCTAAAACAAAACAGTAAAAAGACTTCCATATTATAATAATATTAATGACGGGCATTATTCTTCCCACTAATATAAATGATGGTGCGCTATTCCTCCCACTGATATCAATGATGGGGCACTATTCCTCCCACTGACACCAATGATGGGGCAATATTCCTCCCACTAATATCAATGATGGGGCACTATTCCTCCCACTGATACCAATGATGGGGCAATATTCCTCCCATTGATACCAATGATGTGACACTATTCCTCCCACTGATACCAATGATGGGGCACTATTCCTCCCACTGATACCAATGATGACTATTCCTTCCACTGACACCAATGATGGAGCACTATTCCTTCCACTGACACCAATGATGGGGCACTATTCCTCCCACTGATACCAATGATGGGGCACTATTCCTCCCACTGATACCAATGATGGGGCAATATTCCTCCCACTGATACCAATGATGGGGCACTATTCCTCCCACTGACACCAATGATGGGGCACTATTCCTCCCACTGATATTAATGATGGAGCACTATTCCTCCCACTGATACCAATGATGGGGCACTATTCCTCCCACTGATACCAATGATGAGGCAATATTCCTCCCACTGACACCAATGATGGGGCACTATTCCTCCCACTGATACCAATGATGGGGCACTATTCCCCCCACTGACACCAATGATGGAGCACTATTCCTCCCACTGACACCAATGATGGAGCACTATTCCTCCCACTGACACCAATGATGGAGCACTATTCCTTCCACAGAAGCCAAGGTTTAATCTCACCGTTGCTCACATTTTCTACCCCCACTGGCCACAATCCATCCCCATAAAGTCTAAAGAACTGTAAACTGGCCCATTGTTAGAAAACATTGGAGACCCCTGTAATAAATCATTCATTTATAAAACTGTTTATTTTTTTTTGGCCCATGAAAATTTGGAAAATATACAATGTGGTGTTTGTAGTGACAATTTTGGAGCCCCCTGCCTTAGGGGATCAGAAATTAATTCTTTCTCCTTTAGAGCAAATTGGATCACACTCAATAAGGATTTTTTTTGCCTTCCTCTGAATCAACTGTAGGTACCGGTTTTTCACTTTCTTTTATTTGGGTTCAACTCAATGGATCTTTTTTCAACCATAGCTGGAAAGTTGCTGGCTTTCACCTGGAGATATCAGATTTTCACTTTGGCTACTACGTTGTAGCTCTTCAGGTGCCGGGCTTCATTCTCTGATTGCTTGCTGACTTGCA
The DNA here is from genome assembly GCA_018402905.1 of Glandirana rugosa. Lineage (NCBI taxonomy): Eukaryota > Metazoa > Chordata > Amphibia > Anura > Ranidae > Glandirana > Glandirana rugosa. Next base: position 496,561 of record BLSH010552741.1, on the reverse strand, counting down.
GGAGTGACAGCAGCGTCACTCCCATTAGGAAGAGCAGTGGAAGTTGGAAGGATTCTACTTTTCCCTCCCTACAATGGCAGCCTTCTGTGAGTGGAAGAGAGTAGGGAGGGTAATCACACGCTGAGGACAGATATTCTATCAGTATGAGTGCTCTCTGGGGAGCAGGCCCAGACTGGCCATAGGACACACCGGGCATTTGCCTCATGGGCTAGGGTAGCCGGAAGTCCTGAAGTCCTAGCAGGAGTGGCCTGTTGGTGACTGGGCCGTGCATCTGCAGGTGGGCAGCAGCTGCATTCCAGACAGGGCTGACATGGGCCACGGTCGCCACTCTCCTCCTGTGTGTATATGCTGTTGTCTCCTCTCCTGGCTCTCCCTTCCCTCCGGCAGTGTTGTTTTTTCGGCAGGATATTGACAAGCGGGTGGTCTGTGATGTGATCCGGGTCCTGGAGGGGAGTCCTGCCTCCGCACTGTCGGGGGTGGGCTGTGCAGGGGAGGCAGAGAGTGGGGGGGCATTGTGGTCGGAGAGGGGAGAAGCATGGCTGCATGGGGCACTTTGGTGGGGGCTGTGATTGCCGGGGGCATTGTGGTGTAGTGGGGTTGCACTGTGGGGTGGGGGGCACTGTAATCATTGTGGTGCCCCTTTGCAATACAGTCCCCTTTGTGTCACACTGTGGGCAGGGCCGGTGCTACCACTAGGCAAACTAGGCAGCCGCCTAGGGTACACTGCTGCCTAGGGGCGCCCGGCCGCCGGCTTCCCTCCGCATCTGCATGCTCTGCAGGCTGCAGCATGTAACTAACTCAGTCTCAGGCAGCTGCTCCTGGTAGTGTAATTAGAGGAGCAGCGCAGCGCTGGAGCCAGCGCTAGAGGAAGCAGAGCTGATGCTTCCCGTATAGCGCCGCCTCTTGTCACATGGGCAGGGCAAAGAGGGTGGAGTCAGGGGTGGAGCCAATGGGGCGGCAAAATGAGGTTGCAAATCCTTGCACCAGCCCTGACTGCGGGGGACCAACCCTGTGGTGTACGGTTGCCGGCCTCTCCTGCGGGCACACCCCCTCCATACCCCCCGGTCCCTGGAGGAATTGGCTGCTCGGTCTGGAATGCCTGGGCCTGTGTTTTGTCCCAGTCCAGGCCTGCTGGGGAATAAGGCGGACTGCCCTTCTTCCTGGTCATGCAAGCAGAAACAGGGGGAAAGAGAGGTTGCTTTTATTCCTGGGTGAGCGATATGCTGAGAAGGAGGTCTAATTTTCAGTACATGGAAGGTAGGGGGAGCAACTCCAGAAAACCCCTCTAAAGCCCCAAAGAGCCACATGGTCACCCACCTCCTTCAGAGCCAATCAGCTCCCCCTTAACTCCCAGAGTCAAACAAGGCCCTTAAGTTCAATGCACCCCACAGACCCCCAGCCTCTAATTTGCCCAGCCCCAAGCATTAGCAAAGAAGAGGTTAACCGCAGTCCCCAGCAAGCTAGGTGTTAAACACAGACAATATTCCCGCTGGCAGGCGGGCGGCGGTGGTGGTGGTGGTGCACATATGGCATGTTACGGTGTGCATTATCCCCGGTTTATTACAGCATATGGCGGACGTGCATTACACACGTGTGTAGGACAATATATTAAATATATTACAAATTGGTGAGCAGCTTTTCGTTGGGGGGAAGTTGTACCGTGACAGAGCTTGCAGTATTTATTTAAACAAGGTGATAAAATCTGCAGCTGGTGTCCATTAAGTCCACCCCCGGGAGGACGGGCCGCGCTCGTGCACGTATTGATGTGACTTACAGGAGAGGACGAGCGAGTGCCCGAAACACATTTCATTTCCATAATTTGTCTTTACCTAAAGCAGGGCTTCTCAACCAGGGTTCCATGGAACCCTAGGGTTCCTCCAGAGGTTGCTAGGGGTTCCTTGAGCAATGGTCAATTTCTACCTCTCAGATAAATTCCCAATGATATCATTGATCTTTTTAGCTATCTGTAAGGGGGTATTTCTTCCCAATGAGCACAAGTGTAAGGAACATTCTTCCCAATGACCACCAATGTAAGGAGCCTTCTTCCCAATGACCACAAGTGTAAGGAGCATTCTTCCCATTGACCACAAGTGTAAGGAGCGTTCTTCCCAATGACCACCAATGTAAGGATCATTCTTCCCATTGATCACCAATGTAAGGAACATTCTTCCCACTGATCACCAATGTAAGGAGCATTCTTCCCACTGATCACCAATGTAAGGAACATTCTTCCCACTGATCACCAATGTAAGGAGCATTCTTCCCAATGACCACCAATGTAAGGAGCATTCTTCCCACTGATCACCAATGTAAGGAGCCTTCTTCCCAATGACCACAAGTGTAAGGAGCATTCTTCCATTCTTCCCACTGATCACCAATGTAAGGAGCATTCTTCCCAATGACCACCAATGTAAGGAGCATTCTTCCCAATGACCACCAATGTAAGGAACATTCTTCCCACTGACCACCAATGTAAGGAACATTCTTCCCATTGACCACCAATGTAAGGAACATTCTTCGCACTGATCACCAATGTAAGGAGCATTCTTCCCATTGACCACAAGTGTAAGGAGCATTCCTCCCAATGACCACAAGTGTGAGGAGCATTCTTCCCAATGACCACCAATGTAAGGAGCATTCTTCCCAATGACCACCAATGTAAGGAACATTTTTCCCACTGACCACCAATGTAAGGAACATTCTTCCCATTGACCACCAATGTAAGGAGCATTCTTCCCATTGACCACAAGTGTAAGGAGCATTCTTCCCATTGACCACAAGTGTAAGGAGCATTCTTCCCAATGACCATCATACTAATGTATCATGAGTTGTAGATTTTTAATTTTTAGCAGGGGGTTCCCCGAGACCGGAGAACAATTTCAAGGGTTCCTCTGTGTTGAAAAGGCTGTCTTAGGACCGTCAACCTGGCACTGAAATACAGGATAAGAATCTGATGGGCGGTTTTCATTCACGGGAGCCTCTCTAGAGATGAAGTATGAGTTTCGGGAGGACTGGATCTTTAATGCATGCACTAAATGGATGAATTAAATGTTTTTTTCATAAGAGATTAAAAAAAAAAAAAAAAAGGTAAATCACGTACGTAATTTCTAGGTCAGGAGGGCTTTGAGTATGAAGTAGAGATCTCTCCGAGGGCACTTACTTTTGGCGGGTAGTCTAAGAATAGGACATAAAGTCACGGTCCAACTGCCAGGATTCTGTCGGAAAAGTTGTGTCTCCTTGGGAACTTTAACAAGAGGCCAGAGCCCCTTGGGGGACGATTTTTAATTTTTAGATGTTGAGTACTATGTAATCATACTACCAGTAACCCTTCTTACGAGGAATGTGA
>BLSH010552741.1:467622-489489 GCA_018402905.1 Glandirana rugosa | reverse complement strand
TATAAGAGACAGGGGTGGAACCAAGGGGCAGTGCTCAGAGGTGGGTAAGGGGTGGAACCAAGGGGTGGTGCTCAGAGGTGGGTAGGGGGTGGAACCAAGGGGCAGTGCCAAATGGGTGGTGGTTGGGGGTGGAATCAAGGGGCGGTGCTCAGAGGTGGGTAGAGGTGGAACCAAGGGGTGGTGCTCAGAGGTGGGTAGGGGGTGGAACCAAGGGGCAGTGCCAAATGGGTGGTGGTTGGGGGTGGAATCAAGGGGCGGTGCTCAGAGGTGGGTAGAGGTGGAATCAAGGGGCGGTGCTCAGAGGTGGGTAGGGGGTGGAACTAAGGGGTGGTGCTCAGAGGTGGGTAGGGGTGGAACTAAGGGTGGTGCTCGGAGGTGGGTAGGGGACAGAGACAAGAAGTGACCCAAAAGGAGGAAGTTCCCGCACCTATTCCCTGAGAAATAAGCCCTGAATATAATATAATATTAATATATAAAAGTAATTCAAAATAAAAATGAAATTAAAAGAATAAAAATGGTCTCATCTCTCTCCTCCCTCCACCCATCTTACTAAAATGCTAAAGTATTTTCATTTTATCAATTACAAATGACTTTATTTTTGGATTGTTCTTTAGCATCACCACACGTTGTCATTCCTGTGTCAGGGGTGTCTGGAAAAAAAAGTCCCACAATTGGTGATGTGGAAGAAAAAATATCCCTGGGTTTGGTGTGGAAGAAAAAATATCCCTGGGTTTGGTGTGGAAGGAAAAAATGTCTCTGATTCAGTGGTGTCACTGGAAGGAAAAAATATCCCTGGGTTGGTGGTGTCACTCAAAGGCAAAAAATGTCCCTGCACCAGGAGTGTCACTGAAATGAAAAACTGTCCCTGAGTCGGTGGTGTCGCTGAAAGGTAAAAATGTCCCTGAGTCGGTAGTAAGTCTTTTTATACAAGTATGAGATGCAGAGTACCTCAGGGTGGCCCTACGGTTACTGTATACAGACACCAAACAGCAAGTCTTTCAAGGTAAGGGTTTGTAAATCCACCAGGTGATGGAAGTGTTAATGCTTAGTTTTCCTGGTGGTGATAATTGCAGTAATGGTGTCTTGGTTTCCATATCTTTTGTTTGACTCAGGGGGCACTGATAGTGACTCGGAAGGGCACTAAGACTCTGGGGGCACTGATAGTCCTAGTGATTTGGTAGAAGCCATGTAGACAGCCCACCCTTCAGACCCTGGGCCTAACATGCCTGCTGTTGGTGAAGTATAACGTGCTGCACAGGAAAGTTACACAAAAGTCAAATATCACATTTTCTATACAGGTGTGGAAACTCTCACATACGTAGCTGTAATTTTTTTTTTTAGCAGCACATTTTACATCGAGCAACTTTTTGATTTCGGATTACGGGACCTTCAATTAAAAGCTGCACTCAATGTCTGGTGAACAAGGTCTCAATGTCGCTGTACTCTTGTACGTATGGAAACCTTCTCTCTGTCTCTTGCAGCAGCTTAGTGGGGATTACCTTCCAGCTCTGAACCCCTTCACCTAATTCCCCATAAATTGCGGATGTTCGGCTTTGGGTTGATTTACGTCACGTGCATTCAGGCCCCGTCTCTCCATCTCACTGCCCCCTGTTTCCTGTGACATGATGCTTTTATGGCCCAAACAGATGGAGAAGCTTAATACCTCACTGCAAGGTGAAGTCAACCTTTCCAAAACAAGGGCAGGCTATGTCATTATCGCCCTCAACAGAGACGTCGGTGTCACCCGGCTGTGTAAGTAGATAGCAAGAAGAAATAAAAGAAAAGTCCTGGGCGATCATTCATGGATGAGTTATAAAAGGGTCTATTAATAAGGGTTGAAAATTCTTTATTGATCATAGTTTTCAAAAGTTGCGAGGACTGTTTTAAGAGTAATGCAAAAGTTCCTTTCTTTTTCCTTCTCTTTACTTTTTTCTTTCCTCTCCTTCCTTTCTTCTCCTTCCTTCCTTCCTCCTTCTTCCTTCCCCCTCCCCCTCTTCTTTCTTCCCCTTCCTTCTTTCTTCTCCTTTCTTCTTTCTTTGCTTCCTTTCTTCCTTCTGCTCCTTCATTCCTTCTTTCTTTTCCTTTCTTCCTTCTCTTTCTTCCTCCCTCCTTCCTTCTTTCTTCTTTTTCCTTCTCCTTTCCTCTTTCTCCTCCTTCCTTTCCTCTTTCTTCTCCTTCCTTTTTTCATCACCTCCCTGCTTCCTCCTTCTCCTTCCTTCTTCCTCCTTCCTTTTCTTTCTTCCCCTCCCTTCTTTTTTCTCCTTCCTCTCCTTTTCTTTCTTCTTCCTCCTCCTTCCTTCCTTCTTCTTCCTGCTTCTTTCTTCTCCTTCCTTTCTTCTTTCTTCTCCTTCCTTCTTCTTTCAGCTCTTTCCTTCTTCTTTCTTCTCCTTTCTTCTTCTCCTTCCTTCTTTCTCCTCCTTCCTTTCTTCTTCCTTCTCTTTACTTTTTTCTTTCCTCTCCTTCCTTTCTTCTCCTTCCTTCCTCCTCCTCCCTCCTTCTTCCTTCTCCTTCTTTCTTCTTCTTCCTTTTCTTTCTTCCTCTTCCTTCTCCTTCCTTCTTTCTCCTCCTTCCTTTCATCTTTCTTCTCCTTCCTTCCTTCTTTCTTCTCCTTTCTTCCTTCCTTCTCCTTCTCCTTCCCTCCTTTCTTCTCCTTCCTTTCTTCTGTAGCCAGGAGCCAGGTTTCATACTCCTGGCATTATGGACGTTCCTGCTTTCAGGTAAAGGGCAGCTGTTTCCCCCTAGTGCTGGTGTACTATTCTTGATCTTGGAACAATAGTCAGAGAAGTGCATGCTTCGATTGTAGTTTGTTGTGAGGATTCATCCTTCAACAGAGCTGCTGGTGAACTACTTTTCCCATCTACCAGTGTGTCTGGAAAAGGCTCTTGGGAGAAGAGGTGCCTCATGGGAGAGATTACTTAAGCAAAGGGCTGGGCATAACTCGCTCTCTCTGGATGGCAGGAGCGATCAAGCAAGACCCTGTGTGAATGGTAGCTGGACCGTGGCCTACATACATGCCAGCTTAGACGTTCAAGACTTTGCAGTGCAACAGTGAACGACTTGAAAGACCTGCCCTGTGTCAGTGGAGCCTGTTCCTGATACCTGCAGTCAGTTTGGACGATCGATCCGGGAGAACAACGGAGAGAGGCGGTAAAAGCCAGTCTAAGGACCCAGAGAGCTGGAGTGAGCATCGCCATTATCTCCATCCTTGTCATCATCTTCATCCACAGCAGCGGACTCATCTTCTTCATTCCTTGGTCCTCTGGGGTGAGCGGATGGACGCCCATTACTGCAAACACTGTGTACGCATTACCTGTTTAAGCATCTACACCATAGATATAGCCTAAACCACAGCTCACAGGAGGAAAGCCTGACTAGCATTTATACCCCTTTACTGGATTACTGTTACTCATAGTTCTACAATAAAGTCAGTGATCACTGTGAAGCTTCTTCTGTACTGCTGCAGCAATAGTGTTATTATTCAAACAGTGAACTCCTAGGAAACCGGTTTATGGTTCATTAGCATTTGCATTTGGTATATACCAGTCAATCTACAGAGCCTGCTGAAGATAATCTGAACTTTTCATTAAGGGACATTAAGTCATCATAGTTTTTTGGTCTTTTTTCTCCCCTTTTATAGGTCCTCATTATGGACCAAGCTTTTCAATAGGCCATATTCACCTAAGAACTCTCCTAATTAGAGCAGGTTGAATGTGTCTGTGATTTTTTACCTATTGATGCACCTGTTTATTTGCAGTTACCTGGTTTAGACCTGTTTATATGTGATCAGCCGTTGTATTTGAGTTGTCATTCTTTTGCGGCTGCCAAGGGAGTGGGTAGTAGAGAGTGGTCTGACTATCAGAAGTCATTCCCCTGCTCTCCTGTGCCCCACTCTCATGCCCAGCAGATAAATCTATGCGGGTACCTTTAAATTAAATTCAAGAGCAAAGGGACTAAAGTAAGTTGTTTCTGTGAACTATCGTCATCACACTTGTGATTGTATTTGTTAAAGCCAAAGTTCCTCTTAAGCAGAAATATTTGAGATAATACCATTGATTTTCACAGTCTGTGTGCCTCTTTACTGTGCTCTATTTGAAGGAAACTGATCACCATGAGTGAACCCAGTGTGCCAGGGGTGGCTGAGGACACTCAGCGACGGGCAAACCGGGGGGGGGATTTATTCATCATGCGATCCTCAAGGGGGCAGCGCTACACTTCTTTCTTCTCCTTCCTTATTATTTTTCCTTCCTTCTCCTTTTTCATTCAGTCATTGAGTTCTTGACAAAGGAGGCCAAGCAAAATATTCCCAAGACACGCGTTCCTGAAGGTGGCTGTGAATGTAAGTGGGTGAGGCAACCACCCGCCAGAAACCATGCCTGAAAAAGAGGTCCTGCGAGGCTTCGAAATGTCACTTTGTAACTATATGATCACTGAATAAAGCTTTGGACTTGTTCTGGAGATCCTTGGTGTCCTTGTGACGTACTTTTCGCGTTGACAAAGGGGAGATGCAGGCTGTCTGACATCTCCAGAAGGCAACAGAATGTTTATGGAGATGACACAAATAACAAGAGCAACATGTTGTTATTGGTGGCTCATCAATGGTGTCATCTCCTTAAACATTCTGTGGAAGTTGGACAGCTTGCACCCTTTCTTCGTCAAGAACTCAATGATGGCACATTACTTCTGCTTGGAATCCATTATTTACCTGCAATGAAAAAAAAGAATAGTTATTATAGAGGAAGAGGCTCTAATACAGTGGGTATAGAAAATAATCACTCTTCTTAAAAATAATCACATTTCATTTCAGTATGCAAAGCAACGAAGACAGGCACAGTTTTTGTTTTATCCAGCTGTATTTACTCAGTGCAACTTATAACATCCAAGTAAAAGAAATAACACACACAAAAACAGATTCAGAATCAATGAGTTGGAAAAGGATTACCCTTTTGTGTCAGTATTTTGTTGAACCACCGTTTGCTTTAGTTCCAGCCTTTAGTCTGCTGGGTTTTGTCTCTAATAACTTTGCATATCTAGACTTTGCAACATTTGCCCACAATATTAGGAATCCATCCATCCATATAGAAATGGTGTTATTTGGATGGATTTCCGTCAGCCATATTGTTTGCGGTTGAGGCCAAATAATTCAATGTTTGTCTCATCTGACCATAACACCTTTTTCCCTGTGGCCTCAGCATCTTCAAGGTGCATTTTGGCAAAGCTCAGTGGTGACTGCATGTGGTCTTTTTTCTTGCAACCCCTCTCATACAAGCCACGTTCGTGGAGAATGCGTCATGTTGTCACATGCACACAATGACCACTCTTTCTCAAAAACTCCTGCAGCTGCTTCAGTTGCTGTAGGCCTCTTGGTAGCCTCTCTCACCAGTTTCCTCCTGGCTCTGTCATCCAGTTTGGGGCGATATTCTGATCCAATACCGATTTATAGCAACCTCCTCTGACACAAACTCCTATCTCCGGGTCCCGGAGAGCTTGCCAAAACTTATCAGGCAGATAACAGAGAAACAGGGCAGGACAGAGCTATGGGACACAATGCTTTTAAGAGAGATAAGAAAACACTGCAGATAGATGTGCCCAGCTCAAATTTCATGAATCTGGTTTACATCCACTTTATGTATCATCGTATTTTGCTCCTTAAAAACAACCACGCTGCCTTTTTCCAGAGCAGCCTTTATTTCTTCTGAGGTTACCTGTAGGGTTCTTCTTTGTATCCCGCACAATTAATCTGCCAGTTGTGGCTGCAATCTTTCTTGGTCTACCTGTCCTTGGCTTGGTATCCAGAGATCCTTGAATTTTCCACTTCTGAATAAGTGAATGAACAGTACTTATTGGCAAATTTAAGGCTTACAATATCTTTTTATATCCTTTTCTGTCTTTATAAAGTTCCATTACCTTGTTACGCAGGTCTTTTGACATTTCTTTTCTGCTCTCCATGGCTCAGTATCTAGCCTGCTCAGTGCATTCACGTGGGAGCTAACAAACTCATTGACTATTTATACACAGACATGAATTACAATTTAAAAAGCCACTGATGTAGTAAATGAAACTTTAATTGTCATTTGAACCTGTGTGTGTCACCTTGTGTGTTTGTACCAAGGCCAAACATTACAGGGGATGGAAAATTCATCAGGGCAATTTGTGGGATTTCTGTTATTATTATTATTTACAAATGAGCGTCAGCTCCAACTCCTGGCCATAAAGCAGTGTTTTTCTGTATGAGGTATTTGTGGAAAAATACTGCATTATGGTCAATAGATGGAGCTGATGATCATAGGAAATCACTGTGCTAAGCAAAATATGGTCAGAATTTGTAAATTGCATATAAATGCTTGTTTACATTCATCCAGCGTTTTTTTTGCAAAGTGTGAGGATAAATGGTAAGTACAGGAAAAAGTAAGGGTCTGTGTGAACGGGCTTTTTGGTTTCTCCAAATGAGTTTTGCACTCCCATACAAGTCTATGAGAATGCAAAACCCACTTGAAGCAGGTGAGAAGGAGGTAAACTGTGGATGAAATGCACCTGTCAATGGATTCTAAAGTATCCCAGAAGCGTTTCACGCTGTTCTCAAATGGACATCATGGACACGCAGCCAAACCCCATCAACATAGGACTGAATATGTGGGTGACATGGAGGATTATAGTGAGTTTTTATTGGATGTTTCCACCTGTAGCGCTACCCCCACATGAGCCATTGGTAGTTTGGTTCGATTTCCCACCTCAAACAGCCAGGCACACAGCATTTTCGGCATTCTTCCCCTAACTCAAAAGATCAATCTAGAGGTTTCTTTTTTTTTTTTTAATAGAACAGTAACTTGGATAGGGATTGGGGGGGGGGGGGGCACTGAATACCCCAGAATTGTAGAGCTGGACAACTTAAGGACTGCTTGGCTTCTGGCTGCTCTGTACAAAATTCAGACAATATTGCACAACCTCTGAATGCACTGGGGAACCTTCCAGCAGTATTGCACTGCTCCAGGCTGTTTTGTACAACTCCTCTGAAAAATGGGGCTCAATTACTCATTCGGCCCCAAGATGGGTGGACTTCCTCCCTCCAACTGCCTTCTGGCACAGCTTAGTTCTTCGGTAGCCCCCTCCTCCCCCCAGCTAAGCCTAGCAGGGATATTGAGCTCTTTACAATGGCTTCTATAGCTTTCTCTGCCCCAGGGGCAGATCTCTTGAACAGGGGTCTCCTCCTGCTGGACTGGACCCAGGAACTCTGCTCCCTGCTGCCGAGTCTCAGATTACTTATGGGCTTCCCCTCCACCTTCTGGGCAAACCCCCCCCCCCCCCCCCAGGGAGTTCCATAAATATTCAGGCTGCCTGTCCCCCCTCCCACTATAATTGTAGAAGTCTCTAGAAGACGGGGGGGGGGGGGGTAGCAGAACAGCAGCCTGTGGGGCACTGAACAGCCCTAAGCAATCAACCCCTGCTCCACTGACTACAGAGGAGCCAAATTAAACTTACTTGGCAGCCTACTCTAAACTAGGAGGGTGCTATTCACCTATATGTCCACTACCATGTTTCACCTAAAATCTAACAGACCACATATACAGCACACATCCCTTGGGCTCCTAAGGGTCCTTTCCTACCACTCATGTTTAGTTGGCTGTATATGGTGGTGGCCAGTTTAGTGTAATAGTGCTTGCCATCACCCCAAGGTACACAGTGAGGGATTCTGCAGCTGACATCTAAACAATGCAGCTTGTATATGACCTGGGCTGTAGTATTATTAGCAGAGTCAACAACGTTGCATGATAGTTCAGCTTTAATTATACAAACTGCTAATCCCCCATCACGGCTCTGTCTCGGTAATTGCCGTGATTAATAAGACGTGACAATTAGACGCCGGTAAAACCCTAAACAGAAGTTATAAATAAATGTATTTTGTTCTGTGTTTTTCATTGCTCTGAAATTCGTCTATTTTTCTCTCTTCCCTTCAGCATTCGATAATTAATACCACTGGGCCACTTATGAGCAGAGTACTTAGCCCATGGGCCAGGCTGCCTGGCAACGCCTAATTACACCACCAGAAGCTAATCTAGAGGGCCCACTGACTGACAGTTACAGCCGTTCTCCTAATTGCTCGCGGTGCAGAGTCACTCCTGAGACCACATTAGTAGAACCAGAGCCAACCTAAATCCCTGCCTTCCTCACCTCCAGACTGGTAGAGGGGGCACCGGTGTGCTACGGATGGAGAGGATTCGCCGACTGCTAGAATGTGGACTTGGAAGGCTGAACTTGGCTAGCGGTACAGTGGTCAAAGTTAGTAGATTATGGAATAGTGGTCTTGTTTGGTACAACCAGGTCATACAGAATTCAAACCCAACTCAGAACATTGCTTGTAGGCACAATTCTATTGGTGGTGTATTGACTGCAAGCACCAAAAATTTTGATATCCCAAAATAAAGCAATTGAAGGGTTAGTTTACCTTTACAAATACGCTGTGCCATGGTTTTGCCTGCAGTTTCCTGCTTGTGAAATTGTTACCTTCTTGCTGCAGTGGATTTGCTGGACCTTTGGATCTGCTCACATGTGCTGCTGGCTTCTGCATTCACCTATGGGCGCCACCTGCTTTACTGTGGATTTATATCCTTTCCTTTCTGTCACTTCCTGGTCCGCCTCCCTTTTCATCAGTTCCTGCTCTGCCTCCCATTTCATCACTTCCTGCTCCGCCTCCCAGTCGGCTTCGCTATATATAGACATGTTCAGGGCAGCTTGCGTTGCCTGAACAACTTCCTAGTTCCTCTGTACTCCTGTTTTCCCGCGTAATACTTCTATCCTTTGTCTGGCTTCATCTACCGTTTTTGCTTGCCGCATGCCCTGACCTCAGCTTGTTTCCAGATCCTCTTTTGTCTCCTGCTATCTGTACTCGGCACACACGAGTGCTCTCTGCATCTTCAGCTGGGTGTACCTGGGGGCCGCAACCCGGTTCCAGTCTGCTGCAAGTCCATCCCCACCATCAGGGGCCCTGGTGAAGAAGAAGGCTGGGGCTTAGACTTTGTGCCCCGGGAAGCCCCATGTTAGCCTTCTACAAGGGCTCACCACCGTAGAAACCTGACACATTGCCTATGCAGGTAGGGCAGTGCCTGTTGATAAAAACAAACAGGAGCACAGAGGAACTAGGAAGTTGTTCATGCAACGCAAGCTGTCTATATAAGTTGGATAATGCCCTTCCTTAGGCGTGGGCCATTTACATACCTCCTGAAGAATGACTGCAGAGCTCTCAGGGGTGACATCCACCCATCCCAACAGGGACCAAGGACAGGTGGGCAAGGGTCAGAAATAGGCAGGCAGGAGTAAAAGACCGACTGGCTGGGGTCAGAGACAGATGGGAAGGGGCCAGAGACATCAAGATAGGGACAACGTGCCTTAAAAGGACCCCCCTCCTTACAAGGTGCCCTCCCAATGTCTGGGGGTATGGGGCCTAGTATAATTCAGGTGGGGAGGGCACTTGTTGCTGAACAAAGCCTTATCCAAGAATGCTCCATGGATAGAAAAGAAAGGGGGGGGGAACCAGTATATGCTCCTTCCTTTTTGAACCATGCCAGGCCACATGCTCAACAAATGCCTTCTTGCAAGCCATCTTGTCCCTGTGTTGATGGGAACATGGACCTTTGCCCCAGCCTCATACCCCAAATAAGATTGATGTTCTGTGAGGCAAAGGTGGGGGTGGTCTATTGGAATCTGGAAGCCTTCAGTCAAATAAGGGGTCCTCAGATATCCAACACCTAGGAGAATGAGTAAGATGCCCATATCTCTTTCTACTCATTCATAAAAAAGGCAAATCATAAATAGAGCCATCACACTGTAGAAAAATAAACAATGCCTCCCCCCCCCAATGTACATCCATTCTCAATGACATTGTTCATCAATATACTGTAGGTCCACATCAGTCACCATGAGTAACACCCAACAGACCAACAACCATGACAATGCTGCCCCACTGCTATGCCCGCCACTAATGACCGCCTCAAGTCACTGCTGGAATTAGACATAGGGCATCCCGGATGACGTCACTTACCAAATATGTTTAGGACCCTATTTGGTGGCTGACATAACCCAGGATCCATGGCCCATTTATTTTAGGCAGTAATGCTACCGCCTCTAGATGACAGAAACCCTGCTTTGTTTACAACCACAAGCTGGCGAGTATCTGTCATTTTGTGGTGGATGTGCAAACCCAGGATCCCTGGCCCATTTATTTTAGGCAATAATGCTACCGCCTCTAGATGACAGAAACCCTACTTTGTTTACAACCACAAGCTGGCGAGTATCTGTCATTTAGTGGTGGTTGTGCTACTGCTGCTAAATGACAGATTCCTGGCTGCTGTTTGTAAGAAAAAGAAGTACATTACTCTGCTCTTCCACTTCATGTACAGGTTTAAGGCACTTCTGAACCATGTTATTTAGTATTTGTTATTTAAAGTATTTGTGCATCTATAATGTTGCCCTTTAACCACTTGTTTACCAAGGAGTGTTTTTAAATGGCGGGCTTTAAAGCATGTGCAGCTAGAAGGTTTCACTGCCATTTTCCCTTACCTACCATGTCCAGCGCCTGCACCTGAAGCCAATTGAAGAATCGGCTCGGGTGCCGACATAGCTGGATCCCTGGACAGGTAAGTGTCCTTCATTTTTTTTGACCAGACTGCAGCTCCTATTTAACCACTTGACCCCCCAGAGGTTTTACCCCCCCTTCCTGACCAGGCCATTTTTCACGATACGGCAGTGCGTTACTTTAACTGACAATTGCGCGGTCGTGTGACTTTGTACCCAAATAACATTTTTGTCTTTTTTTTCCCACAAATAGAGCTTTCTTTTGGTGGTATTTGATAACTGCAGCGTTTTTTTGTTTTTTTTTATAAACAAACATTTTTTTGAAAAAAAGCAATATTTTTTACTTTCTGCTATAAAACACACCCAAAAAAAAAAGAAAATCACATTTCCTGACAGACTCCATGGCAGCCTACGTGTGGGTTAACCCCGCCTCCTCTCCAATGCTATAGGACCCCTAATAGCATAAATGTGAGCTACCGGCTAAATACCGCGTTCCTTTTTTTGTCCTCCTCCTAGATTTAGTGTATAAAGTGGACACTTACGGATCAGTCGGCGTCCAAATAAGAGAGCGGGCATCCTTCAGACGCGGTGCAGCCCAGGACCCAGCCACGGGCGGGTGAGTGGCTTCAGGCTCAAGAAAGTCCAGTGGTGGGGACAGCCTGTGGATGCCCCAGGGAAGGACGCTCAGCAGGGGGTCGGCCATCGGTTCACTCCATGGCAGTCAGTTGTTTTTATCTGTACTGTTAATTCTCTCCTTTTTGACTCTGACTTTCTTTTTTTAGTGGTGCCCAGGTACCCCCGGTGATGGTCGGTGCAGGGGCAGCGCGGGTCCGGTCCCTATGGCGCCTGGAGCATTTCTGCGTTCCAGAGCGCTGTGCTTCCGGGTCGCGGCGGTGAGGGCGCATGCGCCGGCTTAGGACGAAACCGAGGCCTGGTTCGCGTATGCGCGGTGCGCCGCAGGACCCGGCAGCTGCGCAGGTTAGCCCCAAGGCGCAGGCGCGCGGGGGTGACGTCGCAAAGGGCGGGGGATTTAAATAGCTGTCAAGCCCCAGAGTCTTTGGGAAGACTCTGTGGGCAGTATAGCGACGGCTTCCCCATGCCCTGAGTGGCAATATCAAGGTAGGCCAGGGCGGTGGGAGGCTAGCCTTGTCAGGCTGGGTGCCCTTAAAGGGGCAGACTATAAAAAAAATATATATATATACAGAGGAAAAAAGGGCTATTTTTTTTTTGTGCATGTATGTATATGTGTGCACATACAGTACATGTCGGTGTGTGTAGCGTTCAGGCTGTGGGAGGGAGGAGGGCATATTTTACCACAGAAGAAGTCTGTTCCTGCCAGATGAGATGGACCAATCACCGCCCTCCTGTGGTCAGCCTCCCCGCACAAGGTATGTGCGGGAGATGGCGGGAGGGTGGGTGGGACTAGGGGCAAGCGGGCAAAGCACTCTGACTAAAGCCCCGTATGTCTTTTCTTTTCTCTTCCTCCCAGCCCTTCCAGGTCCGGTCCTCAGTATATGGCCCACCAAGCCCCTGCCAAGCCGCATCATCATTCTTCCTCCAGATCCAGACGCAGCTCTCCATCTGGGGATCACCATCAGAGGAGACGCTCCCATTCCTCCTCCAGGCACCGCTCCCACCGCCATGACAGCCGCTCTGGTCAGAGAGCCTACTGGGGATGTCGGGCGCGTGTCCCGGAGGGCAAGTCTCTGTGCGACCCCTGTTACGCCCGGGCGGTTGGTGAAAAGAATACGGATAACCAGCAGATGGAGTCGCTGGTGAAGCGTGTAGTGCAGCAGTCCCTAAAGGAATGGGGCGCGTCGCACACGCGGAGTCAAGCCACCACTGTGTCAGACTCAGTGGCCGACGAAGCCCCGGAGGATTTGGGCTCATTCCGGCCTTATGATTCCTCGCTCAGGTCTTCGGACAGCGAGATGGAAGCTGATGACTTTCCAGGTGGCTTTGATTTTGCCCTGGTATCCCCGCTGATAAAGGCAGTCAAAGAGGCCCTTAAATGGGAGGATCCCTCCACCCCGCCGACAAAGCAGAGAAAAATTTTTAAGCACCTGGGGAAGGAGCGCCCCAGCTTCCTGCTCTTGGGAGAACTAAAAGACATCATTCTGGAAGAGTGGGGGAAGACAGACAGTAAGTCGTCTATGTCTGGTAAATCGGCAAAACTTTATCCATTCAAGCCTGAGGATGTGAAATACCTAGAGAACACCCCTCTGGTAGACGCAGCCCTGATGCCGCTGGTCAAGCATGTTACCCTCCCGCTTGAGGATGCGGTATCCTTCAGGGATGGCCTCGAGAGGAAGATTGACCAGGACCTCAGGAGGGCTTACGGGCTGGCCGGGGCGGCCTGCAAGCCAGTCCTGGCCCTCGCGGCGTTATCCAAAGCAATGGAACCCTGGATGGAAAACGTAGAGTCGGTGATTCGGGGTGTCTCCGAAGAGCTGGTCGGAAATTCAGCTGTCCAGGAACTTAAGCTGGCAACAGCCTTTTTGGGGGAGGCCTCCATTGACCTCATCTGCCTCCTGGCCCGGGCTATGCTGTCCGCGGTCACGGCCAGGCGGGTGTTGTGGTTACGCCCCTGGTGTGTGGAGCCGGCGTCTAAACAGGCCTGGTATAAAATCCCCTTTGAAGGGTCTTCCCTGTTCGGTAACAAGCTGGACAGTGCCATAGCTCGAGCCACAGGTGGGAAGTCTGGTTTCATTCCCCATGATAGGCGTCTATTCGGTCAGAAGAGACCACAGCGCAGAAGAAGGAGTACGGAGCGTTCAAGGGAGGCTCGCTCGTATAAGCCGGGTAGAGACTTCAGGAGGAACTGGCGAAGAGGGCAGACTGGGCCGAAGTCTACCAAGGGCCAGGTGTCCGGGACTCGGGAGGCCACTAAGTCGTTTTGAGATTGGGCGGGTCGCGTGGGGGCGCGTCTGCGTCTTTTCCGGCACGTCTGGACGGCCTCGATCTCGGACCACTGGACCATCGAGACGGTGTCGAAGGGGCACTCCTGGTCCTTCATCGCTACCCCTCCGCACAGATTTGTCACAACAAAGCTTCCGCAGGCAGAGGAAAGAAGAAAAGTTCTCCTGGATTACGTAGACTCTCTGGTGGTTCAGGGCGCTGTCCTACCTGTTCCGGAGGCAGAAAGGTTCAGGGGTGTTTACTCACCCCTGTTCCTCGTGCAAAAGAGAAATGGCGCCTGGCGTCCGGTGATAGACTTAACGTATTTAAACAAATTTATAAAATACGAAAAATTCAAAATGGAAACGCTGTCCACAATCCAGCAAGCGGTACAACCAGGCGATTGGCTGATCTCAATAGACCTGAAAGATGCCTACTTTCATGTGCCTGTGGAGGAAGGGTTCAGCAAGTTCCTCCGGTTTGCGGTCGGGCCGAGACATCTGCAGTTTACCTGTCTGCCCTTCGGTCTCTCAACATCTCCTCGCACCTTTTCCAAGGTTCTCCTAGCCATAGTAGCTTTGATCAGAACAAAAGGGATTCGTCTGTATCATTATCTAGACGATCTACTCCTCCTTTCGCAGGAGAGGGAGCAACTGCTTGTCCACAGAGACCAGGTCGTCTCCACCCTGTCCGAGTTCGGCTGGTTGCTGAATCTGGAGAAGAGTCATCTGGAGCCGGCCCAGCGTCTGATATACCTGGGGGCCCAGTTCGACACGGTGGAGGGCACAATCTCCCTTCCGGTAGAGAAAATCCCCATCATCAGGAAAAGGGTGTCACGGGCCCTATCGTCCCCATACCTGAGGGCCTCTTACTGCCTCGAGATCATTGGCACCATGGTTGCCACAACGCCAATGGTGAAGTGGGCCCTTTGGAGGCTACGCCCCTTCCAGGCGGGGTTCCTCTGCCAATGGGACTCCGGCAACAACAACCAGCTCATCCGCATAACTTCGGCTATGAGGGCCAGCCTTCCCTGGTGGCTGAGACGGAGAAATCTGCTTACATGCCACTCCATCTTCCCGGTCTGGGCCGTGGTCACCACCGATGCCAGCGGTATGGGATGGGGGCTCACTACGAGTCGGAGCTGGCACAAGGCAGGTGGGAGCCCTGCGCCCGCACTCCGGGCACAAACACTCTGGAGCTACGAGCGGCCTTCCAGGCTCTCCAGGCCTTCGGTCACCTCCTGAGGGGGAAAGCGGTCCTTCTCAGAATGGACAACACAACAGCAGTCTCCTATGTGAAGAGGCAGGGAGGAACACGGAGCCCTGCCCTACTCAGAGAAGTTGAGCCGTCCCCGGGGTCCAGAATGCGCAGGCGGATTTCCTCTCGAGAGTCCAGCTAGATAATACCGAGTGGTCTCTCCACAATGAGACATTCGAGTGGATTTTGTCGCTGGGGCTTCAGCCGGAGGTGGACCTGTTCGCCTCCCCCTGCAATTTCAAAATAGAGAAATTCTACACCCGGAATCGCTGCAGTCAGGCCTGTGGGACGGATGCTCTGACAGACAAATGGGAGTTCAGCAAAGCATATGCCTTCCCCCGTGCCCGCTCATCATGAGGTTCCTACGGAGGCTCAGGGCGGAAGCAGTAGAGGTGGTAATGGTGGCCCCATACTGGCCGAACAGGCCATGGTTTCCTCTGTTGACTCAACTGAGCACCCGGAACCCGGTGCCCCTCCCCCTCAGACCGGACCTACTCTGCCAGGGGACAGTTCTACACCCCTGCCCAGCGGTCCTGAAGCTGACGGTCTGGTTCTTGAGAGGGGGAGGCTGGAAGCACTAGGCTGTTCGACGGGTGTGATCTCCACCCTCATGAGTTCGAGAAGGTCAAGTACCAACATGGTGTATGGAAGGATTTGGGCCAAATTTGTGCAGTTCGCATCAGCCACGCAGAGGTCATCCATAGATCCGGATGTTCAGGCAATCCTGGGGTTCCTGCAAATGGGCTTAGACCTAGGCTTGGCGGTCAGTTCTCTGAGGGTTCAAGTATCGGCACTATCAGCCTTCTCTGGGTCCACATGGGCCGCTCATCCTTTGGTCCGGCAGTTCTTTAGGGGGGCAGCGAGAATATGGCCTCAAAGGAGACCAAGATTCCCCAAGTGGAACTTGCCTCTAGTTCTGGACTCACTCTCGGCGGCAGTCGAACCAACCTCAGTGAAGGAACTGTCCTCGAAAACTGCCTTTCTATTAGTCACATCGGCCAACCGGGTCTCGGAAATTGGCTCCCTCGGTCATAAAGAACCCTTCTTGTCCTTCTTCCCAGATAGGGTAGTGCTGGTACCCATGCTCAATACAAACCCGAAGGTGACGTCGGTATTCCATGAGAACCAGGAGATTGTCCTTCCCACATTCAGGGCAGCAGGATCCAGAGGGGCTCACCCGCTAGATGTAGGAGAGGTCCTGAAGGAATACCTCCGGGTAACGGCCGCCTTTAGGCGCTCGGAATATCTTTTTCTGCGGTACTCGGGGAAGAACAGAGGAGAACGGGCCTCATCAAGGATGATAGCGGCTTGGATCGTCCAGGCAACCCAGCAAGCATATAGGGCGAAGGGGATGGCTCCTCCGGAGGCGGTGACCGCCCATTCCACCAGGGGTCTGGCGGCATCCTGGGCAGCCGTGCAGCATGTGGCCCCGGAAGTTATCTGCAGGGCAGCCTCATGGACCTACATCAACACGTTCATGTCACATTATTGGGTCGAACCAGCTTCCTTGTCCTCTGTGAACTTTGGTCGTGCTGTCTTGTCAATTGATGGTGCAAATTAAAATCCTTTGTGTGTAAAGCATACCCTCCCGTGTGGTTCTGGCTAGTTATTTCCCACACGTAGGCTGCCATGGAGTCTGTCAGGAAAACGGAAAATTTCTTACCAGATACTCACCGTAATTTTCCTTTCCTGATGGACTCCATGGCAGACGGAGTCCCCACCCATGGAGTAAGGAGTAGGCTAGTTATGGAACGCGGTATCTAGCCGGTAGCTCACATTTATGGGATTAGGGGTCCTATAGCATTGGAGAGGAGGCGGGGTTAACCCACACGTAGGCTGCCATGGAGTCCATCAGGAAAGGAAAATTACGGTAAGTATCTGGTAAGAAATTTTCCGTTTTCTTCATCAGTTTAGGTCAATATGTATTCTGCTACATATTTTCGGTAAAAAAAATCCCAATGAGCGCATATTGATCGGTTTGGGCAAAAGTTATCACTTCTAAAAGCTATAGAATGTATTTATGTATTTTTTTTTAAATTTTTTACTGGTAATGGCGGCGATCAGCGACTTATAATGGGACTGCGATATAGCGGTGGACAAATCAGACACTAACTGACACTTTTTTGGGAGCCAGTGACACCAAAACAGTGATCTGTGCTAAAAATATGCACTGTCACTGTACTAATGACACTGGCAGGGAAGGGTTTAAATTTCAGGGGGCAATCAAAGGGTTAAATGTGTGCCTAGCCAGTGTTTATGTGTGTGCAGTGGGGGAGGTGCTTTTACTAAGGGAAGACATGGATCCATGCCTTCTGTACTGACTTTGCCTGTGAAACAAACAATCACCGGGTGCCGGTGGACATCGAGTCCTCTGTACCAGCTGATTGGCTCTGTGGGAATCACAGTGGGAGCAAGTCTGTGGCCGCGCGCATTCGTGCCCGCTACCCAGAAGCGCTGGATCACATATATATACATATATGATCCTGCGCATAGCCGCCACCCTGTAGCAGAAAAACTACTACAGCATAGGGCGGTTGGCAAAAATGGTGGGCTCTAAGAGCCGCTTAAGGACTTTCCAGGAACAGTAATCAGGTAGCTCTATAGCTTTGCTGTCAAAGTGGTACCCCCCCCTCCGAGCAGCATCCGTTGTGTTTCCTGGGCCATTTAACCAAGGAGCCCAAGACCACGGGAAACTGCACCCCTGGTTACAGTAGGAGGTTCTCAGGAAACATCCATTCCCTACATCTAATGAGTAATACACATCACTTCCTATTTCTTGGCTAGTGTAGCCTAGGATGCAGCAATTCCAGCATGAGGACCGGGGAGACTTTAGGGGGCTAATAGACTCCCAGTGTCTCACAAAGAGGACCTGTCATCTACCCATGCTATCACATAGGGAGGACTAACATAACAAGCCCCCAATCTGATAGTAATAAAGGAAATGCAGCGCTACTCCTGTAAGGCCTGCTGGATTTTTGGGTCTTCCCTCCCAAGCACAGCCAGGCAACAGGAATTTTCCAGCATTCGCACAGTAGTCGAGCCAGTCCAGGGTGGGTTTTTTTTGGTTTATTATGGTAATGAGCTTGGATGGGTAGGGCAAGATATAAGGTGCCCAGAACTGTCTTCTGGTGGATAAAGATCACTATGCGGTCCTTCTGTAGAATAAATGGATCCACTCAACTAATAGCAAAAATGTTCCAAACACTGAATGCTCTCTATAGAAAATGCTGATGCACTATGGCTGTTCCTTAGACCTCCAAGAGATGTAGGGTTACTGGCTTTAAGTAGCTCTAAGCTGTCCTTAGGTAGTAAACAAGCTGGTTATTGCACCTTGCTGCTTCTCCTCTATCAAACTCTGGGGTGTAGTTGTTGAAGTTACTCACTTAGTCCCTTTGGTGAATCCTGAGGCTCAAGCGACTTCTGCACAGACCTCCTGCTAAACAGGTCCTGACCTTGGCTCCCAGGATGGTGTTGGCTAAGCCTAGCTGAGGCTGAAAGGGTATGAGGCTTCAGCTGGTTCTGATCTCTCTCTCCCTCTCTCTTTCTCTTCCTCTAGCTCCTTCCTTCTACCCAGGGGCAGAGACCCCAGCACAGGAGTTCCACAGTTGGACCCTGGGCTCTGCTCCCCATGGCCAGATCCAAGAATATTTATGGGCTATCTCTCTGCCTTCTGGGCTGCCCCCACCCAGGGATTGGAGGATTCTATACAGAATCTAAGTTGTCCTTAGGTAGTAAACAAGCTGGTTATTGCACCTTGCTGTTTCTCCTCTATCAAACTCTGGGGTGTAGTTGTTGAAATTACTTACTTAGTTCCTTTGATGAACCCTGAAGCTCAAGTGACTTCTGCATAGACCTCCTGCTGAACAGGTCCTGACTTTGGCTCCCAGGATGGCTTTGGCTAAGCCTAGTTGAGGCTGAAATGGTATGAGGCTTCAGCTGGTTCTGGTCTCTCTCTCTCTTTCTCTTCCTCTGGCTCCTTCCTTCTGCCCAGGGGCAGAGCCCCCAGCACAGGAGTTCCCACCAGACAATTGGACCCTGGACTCTGCTCCCACATGGCCAGGCCCCAGAATATTTATGGGCTATCTCTCTACCTTCTGGGCTGTAACCAACCAGGGACTTGAGGAGGCTCCATAAATATTTAGGTCTAATCTCTGCTCTTCTGCCCTCTAAGTTCTAGAACCTTCCAGCAGTTCTAGAAGCCAGGGGGAGATGACAGAGACTCAGCCCTTGGAGTTCTGCCAGCTAACTCAAACAAATGAACCCCAGATCCTCTGCCTACAGAGGAGCCCAACTACATTTTCCTACACTGTACACACAGAGGGTGGTACATAAATAATAAAAAGTGTAAAAAAAAAAAATTGTAAAAAATAAAAAAAAATAATTGAAATTACCCCATCACCCTGCACACACCCCAATAAAAAAGTGCAGCATAGGGGGAGCATGTGTAATTGTGCCACACATGTGAGGTATCGTCAGGAATGTTGGTGTGGCAGTGAGAATTCTAGGGGCAGAGTTCACATTTATCTCTAAAATGATGACCTGTAAAGGTTAAAGCGTACCCTATAGAGGGTTTTAGGTACAGTCGTTTTTTGGGTTTTTTTTCGATTCCACAGCAATTTAGAGACTTGACATGTTAGGGATTTATGCAACCCCAATATTATACCAATTTTTTGGGTGAAATATAAAAGATGTGTTTATGTGAACTAGGATTCCCTTTAGTGTATTTTTCCTGAAAATATCCGTTTGATAAATAACATATTGTGCAACATACAAAAATGCAACTACCACCATTTTATTCTTCATTTTTATTAAACATTCGTCATACAAGTGATATGTAATATCGCATATCAGTCTATACAGGTAGCATTATATATCAGTCTATACAGGTGATACTATATATCAGTCTATACAGGTGATATTATATATCAGTCTATACAGGTAATATATATTAGTCTATAAGGGTGATATTATATATCAGTCTATACAGGTGATATTTGATATATAATATCACCTGTACAGATCAATGTGTAATATCACCTGTATAGATGGATTTATAATATACCTGACTGATATACAAGAACACCTGTATAAACTGATATTAGTCAATATGGGTCATATTATATATCAGTCAATACAGGTGATATTATATATCAATATCCGTCTTTAGACTGCGATATATAATTTGATCTGTACAGACTGATGTGTAATATCATCTGTATAGATATCATCAACTGAATATTCTGATACATTATATCACCTGCATAGACTGTGGTGTAGTATCACCTGCATAATCTGACAGGTATTATCACCTGCATAGACTGTGATATAGTATTGACTGTATAATCTGACAGCTAATATCACCTGCATAGACTGTGGTGTAGTATCAACTGTATAATCTGACAGGTAATATCACCTGCATAGACTGTGGTGTAGTATCACCTGTATAATCTGACAGGTAATATCACCTGCATAGACTGTGGTGTAGTATCACCTGCATAGACTGCTGTGTAGTATCACCTGTATACTCTGACAGGTAATATCACCTGCATAGACTGTGGTGTAGCATCACCTGTATAATCTGACAGGTAATATCACCTTCATAGACTGTGGTGTAGTATCACCTGTATAATCTGACAGGTAATATCATCTTCATAGACTGTGGTGTAGTATCGCCTGTATACTCTGACAGGTAATATCACCTGCGTTGACTGTGGTTTAGTATCACCTGTATATTCTGACAGGTAATATCACCTGCAAAGACTGTGGTGTAGTATCGCCTGTATTCTCTGACAGGTAATATCACCTTCATAGACTGTGGTGTAGCATCACCTGTATACTCTGACAGGTAATATCACCATCATAGACTGTGGTGTAGTATCACCTGTATAATCTGACAGGTAATATCACCTTCATAGACTGTGGTGTATCATCACCTGTATAATCTGACAGGTAATATCACCATCATAGAATGTGGTGTAGTATCACCTGTATAATCTGACAGGTAATATCACCTTCATAGACTGGTGTAGTATCACCTGTATACTCTGACAGGTATTATCACCTTCATAGACTGTGGTGTAGTAACACCTGTATAATCTGACAAGTAATATCACCTTCATAGATTGTGGTGTAGCATCACCTGTATAATCTGACAGGTAATATCCCCTGCATAGACTGTGGTGTAGTATCACCTGTATAATCTGACAGGTAATATCACCTGCATAGACTGTGGTGTAGTATCACCTGTAAAATCTGACTGGTAATATCACCTGCATAGACTGTGGTGTAGTATCACCTGTATAATCTGACAGGTAATATCACCTGCATAGACTGTGGTGAAGTATCGCCTGTATACTCTGACAGGAAATATCACCTGCATAGACTGTGGTGTAGTATCGCCTGTACACTCTGACAGGTAATATCACCTGCATAGACTGTGGTGTAGCATCACCTGTACACTCTGACAGGTAATATCACCATCATAGACTGTGGTGTAGTATCACCTGTATAATCTGACAGGTAATATCACCTTCATAGACTGTGGTGTAGTATCACCTGTATAATCTTACAGGTAATATCACCTTCGTGCACTGTGGTGTAGCATCACCTGTATAATCTGACAGGTAATGTCACCTTCATAGACTGTGGTTTAGTATCACCAGTATAATCTGATAGGTAATATCACCATCATAGACTGTGGTGTAGTATCACCTGTATAATCTGACAGGTAATATCACCTGCATAGAATCTGGTGTAGTATCACCTGTATAATCTGACAGGTAATATCACCTTCATAGACTGTGGTGTAGTATCATCTGTATACTCTGACAGGTAATATCACCTGCATAGACTGTGGTGTAGTATCATTTGTATACTCTGACAGGTAATATCACCTTCCTAGACTGTGGTGTAGTATCACCTGTATAATCTGACAGGTAATATCACCTGCATAGACTGTGGTGTAGTATCACCTGTATACAAGATACGTCCACTATAATGGACAGTCTAATATGTCCACTATGATGTGGTGTCAGATACTACCACTATAATGGATAGTCTAATATGACCACTATGATTTGGTGTCAGATACTTCCACTGTAATGGACAGTCTAATATGTCCACTACGATGTGGTGTCACGTGCTTCC
>BLSH010552741.1:450412-461398 GCA_018402905.1 Glandirana rugosa | reverse complement strand
TATATCATTAGAACAATCCTATACTTACTAAATGGACTCCCACATTCAACGTCCTTCCCATATACTGTGACTTTCAGTTCGTTCCATCACACCTGTTTACTGAAGCATGTGTGGCCCTCCATCTAAATAACAGCACACATCATTTGCACACAATTCCTGCTTGTTTCTTAATCTATCCCTTTGCAGCTGCTATTATTACATACCTTGGTAGAGTGTTCAGTCTGTGTCTCTCCCCCGCCCTCTGCAGCACTAATGGCTGCCTCCATGCTTTTTATACATCCTCCAGCTGGGAGACGTTCAGCACGGTCCGGCCGCCTGCTGATGACCTCAGCCCAGCCTGATTGTCCGACGTTATCACACCTGCTCTTGCAGGTGTGCTACGTTGCTATTTGGGCAACCTATGGGGTCTAGTGCGCTGCTCCATAGCGCCATGAGCTCCGGTGGATGCTAATGGTAGCACCTGGAGTACATTCCACTGCTCAACAGCGCCATGGGCTCCGGTGGATGCTAGTGATAGCACCCGGGGAACACTTCACTGCTCAACAGCGCCATGGACTCCAGTGGGTATTGGTACCTGTCAGAGTATACAGGTGATACTACACCACAGTCTATGAAGGTGATATTACATGTCAGATTATACAGGTGATACTACACCACAGTCTATGCAGGTGATATTACTTGTCAGAGTATACAGGTGATACTACACCACAGTCTGACAAGTAATATCACCTTCATAGTCTGTGGTGTAGTATCACCTGTATACTCTGACAGGTAATATCACCTTCATAGACTGTGGTGTAGTATCACCTGTATAATCTGACAGGTAATATCACCTACATAGACTGTGGTGTAGTATCACCTGTATAATCTGACAGGTAATATCACCTACATAGACTGTGGTGTAGTATCACCTGTATACTCTGACAGGTAATATCACCTACATAGACTGTGGTGTCGTATCACCTGTGTTCTCTCACCTATCCTGTATGGGTGATCGGTCTCCTCACATGACCCGGCGTTCTGAGGCCTCGTCCGGTAAGAGTTAACGCGTGTTATGTTGCCTTTAGATCGGCAGCGTTCACCGTGGAGGACGCCATGGAAACCGATGTGAAATCTCGCAGAGCTGCGGCGGGGCTGACTGGCCTGGCTTGATGAGCGTCCCCCTGGGAAGCGAAGGAAGGTTGGCGCATAGTGGTGGCGCGCTCAGCTGGAAATAATCAGCGTTTGTTAGCTGCATGCTTAGCATCAAATTACCCTGAGCTGAAAGGGAGCCGGGATTTAGATTCTGGATCTCATCCACTGAAAGCCACGGGAGCGCAACCTTCAATAATCGCACCAATCTCCCGCACCGCGCGTCAGCCCGTGAGATCGCCATCTGCTGAGAACGCTGGTGCCCTGCTAGGCTACCGGCCTGCGGAAGGGACACTGCGGAAAGTGTGCCTAAGGCTGCATTCACACCTGTGCGTTTCCTAAACGTGCGACAAAATGCGCAAAAACGTGCACTCTGCCGCACTTTTCAAAAACCCGTTGCAGTCGCAGGCCGCGCTTGCGTTGCCATTAATTGTTAATGGCCCCCCAAGCGAGGGCGTGGGATGCACATTTTTCCACCCGACCAAATGCACACTAAAAAGCGCCAAACGATCACCAACCGAAAAGGTTCTGGCGCTAATTTGGGGTGCTTATTTCACGCATAGAGCAGCCCTTTTAAGTGAATGGGCTGCCCTTTGTGTGGTGCACTCTAACGCATAAAAGGTGCGCAAAAAAAAAAAAGCAAGCAGGAAAATGCATTCCCGCTGCACTCAGGTATGAATGGGGTCTAAAGACGCAACTTTTCCATGCGGCAGCCAAAATGAAAAAGGGCATTTTGATTACAATGACTCTTTAACCACTTCAGCCCCGGAAGGATTTCCCACGTTAGGACCAGATCGCTTTTTGCGATTCGGCACTGCGTCTTATGTATGCGTTCACTTCTGAGAGCTCGGCGGTACGGGGCACTTTGAATTATATTTTTCTTATTTATTTCACTTTTTATTTTTACACTGTCCTCTTAAAAAAAAATGATCACTTTTATTGCTATTGCAAGAGAGGTAAACATTCCTTGTAATAGAAAAAAGCATGACAGGGCCTCTTAAACATGATATCTGGGGGTCATAAAGGCCTCAAATATATTTACACTAAGGTCTCATACACACGGGCGTATCTTTAAAAATATACAAAACGTCGGACCCGACGTCAAGGAAAAAAAAATCGGCGTTTTTCGGCGTTAGCGAGCGTTAGTGAGCGTCGGCGTCAATAGGCGTTTTTAAAAAAAATCATCCCTCTGCTATTTTTCAAACTAAAAACATTGGCGCCGGTACAATATTAGTTGGCATTAGTTAGCGTTTGTTGGCGTTTTGCGGTGTCAAAAAATGCCAAAACGTTACAGCCTCAGAATGCGATGGCCGTGGGTTCTACTTTCAGCTCACTAACGCTGACGCCATCTACAGCTCAAAAACGCCAACGTTTTTATGGGGCCATTGACTAACATGGAGAGTTGCAAAAAAACGCCATAAAACGCCGGCGTCAAAAAATGTCCGTGTGTATGAAGCCTTAAATGCAATTAAAAAAAAAGAAAAAAATGACAGTTAAAAAAAAATGTCTCCTTTAAGGGCTTTCGGCGGAAGGGATGTTTGACGTCGCTTCCGCCCTGCAATATTATGGAACCGGCTGGGGGCCATCTTCCCCTTAGTCGGCATCCAATGCAAGAGGGGAATGGATCGGTTCGTCTCCACCAGTACCGGCGGGTCCGGTAAGCAGCCGAGATGACCATAGGGCGGCTGGAGGGGGAGGGGGCACCTCTCCCACAGCCCCCCTGATAAAAGTGATCTCACAGCGAATCCGCCGCAGAGACCACTTTTATCTGAAAGCTGGCCGGCCCGCCATTTTTAAAAATACCGGAGTTAAAGTACCACCGTATAATGATGGCGGGCGGTCTGGAAGTGGTTACATCACCTTTGGCTTAACTAAAACAGCACTATTTGGAAATGGTCCTCTAATAACACCGCACAGTCTTTGATTTCAGAAATATGTTTACAGTTCGAATTTGATTGGAATTCCATGTAAAATTCAATTTCAATTATAATTTTCGGAAGTTCAGATGAATTTCGTTTCGTTATTTGGAGTATTCGGTAAACTTAGATTTACTGTAATTTGGGCATTCGAGTTAAAGCAGGGTTTCTCAACCAGGGTTCCTCCAAAGGTTGCTAGAGGTTCCTTGAGCGATGGTCAATTTCTACCTCTCAGATAAATTCCCAATGACACCATTGATCTTTTTAGCTATCTGTAAGGGGATAATTCTTCCCAATGACCACAAGTTTAAGGAGCATTCTTCCCATTGACCATCACACAAAGGCATCATGAGTTGTAGATTTTTAATTTTTAGCAGGGGTTCCCCGAGACCGGAGAATTATTTCAAGGGTTCCTCTGTGTTGAAAAGGTTGAGAAAGGCTGGATTAAAGTCTTAACATCTTTAACGCTTCCATAAGTCCATGTCCAGTTGCATGCTGTGGTCCCATCCTCTGATCCCTACATCACAGCAGGAAACAATATGGTCAACTGTATGTTGGCTCACGCCGCTTGTTTTTGTTCCAGGTTCTTCTCCCACTAGTGCACCGACAGCCAGGCAAACAGCAACATTCACTCTCCTGGCTCCATACCTCCCAACTTTCTGAGTTGGGAATGAGGGACACCTATTAGCAGAAGTATGTAGGTATAGGACACACCCCCTTAACCACTTGCCGACTGTCAACCATAGGTTGACGGCGACAAAGTGGTTCGATAACGCAAACCGCCGTCATACGACGGCGGCTGTGAGATCGCGCACTGTGAGCACGCGCGCTCCACCGGAGGCGCGCCCGCGTGCTCACTGTGTTCGGGGAGGGCCAGGGAGCGGGTGCGGCGGACTCGATCGCCGCCGGCTACCCGCGATGCCCCCCCCCGCACTGAAAGAACGGAGGTTCGTGTAAGTAAACACGGACCTCCGTTCTGTGAGAGGGGGAAGGGCTGTGATCACAGCCTTCCTCTACATGGAAGCTGTGATCACTTCCCTTCCCCAGCTAGGGCAGCCCACGCACAGTTAGAACACTCCCAGGGAACAAAGTTAACCCTTAGAGTGCCCCCTGCAGGTTAACCCCTTCACTGCCAATGGCATTTACACAGTAATCAGTGCATTTTTATAGCACTGATCGCTGTATAAATGCCAATGGTCCCAAAAAAGTGTCAAAATGGTCCGACATGTCCGCCGCAATATCGCAGTACCGCTAAAAATCACAGATCGCCGCCATTACTAGTAAAAAATAAAAATAAATAAAAACCCCAAAAATTAATTCTCATCATCCGTAAACGCGGCCACTTTTGCGCAAACCAATCAATAAACGCCGGTTGCGATTTTTTCTACCAAAAATATGAGGAAGAATATAAATCGGCCAAAACCGATAAAAAAAATGTTTTTTTTATATTTTTTTTTTGGATTTGTATTTTATCAAAAAGTAATAAATTTGTGTCGTTTTGTAAAATTGTCGCTCTTCTTTTGTTTATAGCGGCGATCAGAAATGACGCAGAGGTGATCAAATACCACCAAAAGAAAGCTCTATTTGTGGGAAAAAAAGGACGCAAATTTTGTTTGGGTACAACGCCGCACGACCGCGCAATTGTCAGTTAAAGCGACGCAGTGCCAAATCGCAAAAAGTGCTCTGGTCCTAAAGTGTGAAATCCTTCCGGGGCTGAAGTGGTTAAGATGGGCCTAGGCAATAAGAAGATTGTCAGGACCCTGAAACTGAGCTGCAGCACGGTGGCCAAGACCATACAGCGGTTTAACAGGACAGCTTCCACTCAGAACAGCGCCTCACCATGGTCGACCAAAGAAGTTGAGTGCCATGCTCAGCGTCATATCCAGAGGTTGTCTTTGGGAAATAGACATATGAGTGCTGCCAGCACTGCTGCAGGGGTTGAAGGGGTGGGGGGTCAGCCTGTCAGTGCTCAGACCATACGCCACACACTGCATCAAATTGGTCTGCATGACTGTCGTCCCAGAAGGAAGCCTCTTCTAAAGATGATGCACAAGAAAGCCCACAAACAGTTTTCTGAAGACAAGCAGACTAAGGACATGGATTACTGGAGCCACATCCTGTGGTCTGATGAGACCAAGATAAACGTATTTGGTTCAGATGGTGACAAGCGTGTGTGGCGGCAACCAGGTGAGGAGTACAAAGACAAGTGTGTCTGGCCTACAGTCAAGCATGGTGGTGGGAGTGTCATGGTCTGGGGCTGCATGAGTGCTGCCAGCACTGGGGAGCTACAGTTCATTGAGGGAACCATGAATGCCAACATGTACTGTGCCATACTGAAGCAGAGCACGATCCCCTCCCTTCAGAGACTGGGCTGCAGGGCAGTATTCCAACATGATAACGACCCCAAACACACCTCCAAGATGACCACTGCCTTGCTAAAGAAGCTGAGGGTAAGGGCGAATACACACGGGCGTATGTTGTAAAAATATGCAAAACGTCAGGCCCGACGCCAGGGAAAAATATCTGCGTTTTTTTCGGCTTTTGCATCAGCATTAGTGAGCATTTTTGACCATCGGCGTCAATCTGCGTTTTAAAAAAAAAAAAAATTCCTCTGCTATATTTTAACCCAAAAACTTTGGCGTAAAAAACGCCGGTACTGCGTTAGTGAGCATTTTGCGGCGTCAAAAAACGCCAAAACCTTACAGCTTGGGAACGCGCTGGCCGTGGGTTCTACTTTCAGCTCACTAACGCTGACGCCCTCTGCAGCTCAAAAACATTGGCGTTTTTATAAACCCATTGAATAACATGGAGAGCTGCAAAAAAACCCAAAAACGCTGGCATCAAAAAACGTCCGTGTGTATGAACCCTGAAGGTGATGGACTGGCCAAGCATCTCTCCAGACCTAAACCCTATTGAGCATCTGTGGGGCATCCTCAAACGGAAGGTGGAGGAGTGCAAGGTCTCTAACATCCTCCAGCTCTGTGATGTCATCATGGAGGAGGGGAAGAGGACTCCAGTGGCAACCTGTGAAGCTCAGGTGAACTCCATGCCCAAGAGGGTTAAGGCAGTGCTGGAAAATAATGGGGGCCACACAAAATATTGACACTTTGGGCCCAATTTGGACATTTTCATTTAGGGGTGTACTCACTTTTGTTGCCAGCGGTTTAGACATTAATGGCTGTGTGTTGAGTTATTTTGAGGGGACAGTAAATTTACACTGTTATACAAGCTGTACACTCACTACTTTACA
Organism: Glandirana rugosa; assembly: GCA_018402905.1. Lineage (NCBI taxonomy): Eukaryota > Metazoa > Chordata > Amphibia > Anura > Ranidae > Glandirana > Glandirana rugosa. The sequence continues at coordinate 455,101 of BLSH010552741.1, read as the reverse complement.
TTGTAACAAAGCGTCATTTCTTCAGTGTTGTCACATGAAAAGATAGAATAAAATATTTACAAAAACGGGGTGTACTTACTTTTGTCAGATACTGTATATATACGTATTGCGGTCAGATGGTATTGAATCCTATATTTTGCCTTTCCTGGCTCCTGACCCTTCCTCATTAACATACTAATTAACCTTTGAATAAAACCTGTTTTCACTTACAGAGCTTATTTTAGACTCGTGACATCGTCTCTGTGCTCCTCTATGAATATGCAGGGAGATCGTGGCTGGTGGGAGGGGCTGTATATACTTTGTGCAAATATCAAAATGCCTTGGTGGGCGGGTGTCAGTGGGCGTTTATAAGTAGGCTGTATTGTACAATCAGATTGCAATGTGTGCGGTGACCGCAATAAAAAAATAAAATAAATAAAAAATAAATAAATAAAAAAAAAATAATAAAAAAAACAAAAACAAAATAATGATAAAAAAAATAAAGAATTATATATATAAAAAAAAAAAAAACCCTTCTAACTGTCTGCCGCGATGCGTTGTGATCGTGCTGGCCCTGTCACCCCCCTCGCTGACTGGAACAGAAGCAGATCCTGGAGGATGAGCGCCGCCGCGGGTGATGATGTCATGTGTGAGCGCAGCTGGATCCCATTAGAATTTATGACTTTCTCCCAGCACCAGTGACAGCATCTTGGCTCCGGGCCGCGGCTCCACCCAAATCTTCATATTTCAGGGAGGGCGGACCTCACTCTGCCATAATCCAGCAGATTCCTTTTTTTATGAATTCTCATACAGATGTGCCGCATAATAAAGAGAAAAAAATAACAAGAGAGAGCGAACGCCTGTAAGTCATTTTTAATGGGTCGATTGCATCTTTCCATTCTTGCTGTTCCATATTTACAGTCCGATCCAAACATCTCCTGCAGGGAAAGTGCATTGTTTGCAGCCGGTCACAGCTGACTTATAGACTTGCACTGGTTGGGTCGCGGGTCGGGTTAATAAAAAGTCTAATCAATGCCTGCAGACCGCCCCGGGTAACACCCACGTGTGATGCTGAGCCTTCATCCAATGAATGAAAGGGGCGGGCCGGGAAATAGACATTTGTTTTGTTACCAATCGAAAATTGGGACCAAATTTTTTTCTTATTTGAGGCTCGGATGTATCCAAATTTCCTAACCACATTAGTAACAAATTTCAATGAATCTGCAAAAACAAAAATTCAATAAATTCAAAATGGAAACATATTGCAATAAATACAGCAAGGTATAAAAGTGAAATAAGGTGATGATAAAAATATTAAAAATAAACAGAATAGAATAGAGTAGAGTAAATAGAACAGATTAGAAAGAATTGAATAGAATAGAAAAAAATAGAATGTAATAGAAAAAAAAAATATAATAAAATGGAATAGAAAAAATAAACTAGAATATTTGTCATGGGTTTTCATTCTTCTATTTTTTTATTCGCAGCAGCGATTTGCCTTGCGTTCCCATTCTCCCTGCATGGACACTAGGGGTGCTATCCCCTGTGCCTAGGCGCTTCTGGGCGAGGTATGCGGCTGAAAGCGCCGTTAGTGCCGCCCTGGGGTAGTCCCTTTGGCTTTCTGCCCTGGGGAATTTGACACTGCGGCGTGGGAGGGATCCATCAGAGGGAGCCCTTGGGAGGCCCTCCATGCTTCCTCCATGGGGTCCCGCTGTCTCCCTCGTTGAGGGGTGGCTGGTCCGCGTACTCGGGAGTGGCTCGGCGCATGTGTGGAAGCACTATGCCAGGTCAATGACATCACATGCCATCTTGCATGGCGTGTTCCTGTTTGGAGACGCCATTGATTGGGGCCTGCTCACATATATAGTGGGTAGTCTCCTTTGAGCTTCTCAGGCAGCAGCACGCACCCCATTTGGCGCCGAGTGAACCGTTCATCATACGGACATCAGACTCATAGATAAGCCTGGTACCCACTATTGGCAAGTACTTCTACTAGAGAACAATTTATTCTCCTCACCCATTATGGGTGAATTCATTGCAATATATCTTATACAATCCAGCAGACCTTCCTTGGTGGTATACCCGCTCCCACTGAAAATCAACCAATAGGACAGTGGTTCTCAACTCCGGTCCTCGGGACCCCCAACAGGCCAGGTTTGCAGGATAACTGAAATACATCACAGGTGATATCATTTGCTGCTCAGTGATTGCAGTGTTCTAGTCTGCATCTCCCCAAGGTAATACTTAAAATCTGGCCTGTTGGTGGGTCCCGAGGACCGGAGTTGAGAACCACTGCAATAGGAGGACATTAAACCTGGCTTATCCTTGCCCTATAGTGAGACTATACTACTTACCGCTCAATGAGAATCTGTTTTATACTTCCACGGTTCATCCATATTTTACCAGCCCTAAATCGGGATTTTTTCAGTCTGGTGTACCATTCAGGTAACTTGTTTTCTACATTGTTTGTTTATCCATTTTTCTTATAATAGATCATCTTGAGGAGTCTGTTTTCAGGTCTCTTCACCCCAGTTTACCTATTTTGGCTTATTGCATGTAGCCTTCTGTGGCCCCATAGAATAGTTAATAAATACCTCAATGTATAATTATAGGCATTTCTCTTTTTATGTACTCCTTGGGCTACATATGATTTAGCCTGCACTCTTTTATAGAGATGTATATTTTTGTCTTTTGTGTATTCATTCTCAGTCATTTTACTTTATTACTCAATTTTATTGTGTGCAGGCCCCCATTCCTCCCATGCGTAGCCCCTCCTACGGCTTTGGTGCATACGGGGATTGCCGCCCCAGAGGTCCATCGTTTTTACCACCTAGAGCAGCCTTTCTCAACCTTTTCAACACAGAGGAATCCTTGAAATAATTCTCCGGTCTCGGGGAACCCCTGCTAAAAATTACAAATCTACAACTCATGATACATTAGAGTGATGGTCAATGAGAAGAAGGCTCCTTGCACTTGTGGTCATTGGGAAGAAGTCTCCTTACACTTGTGGTCATTGGGAAGAAGTCTCCTTAAACTTGTGGTCATTGGGAAGAAGTCTCCTTAAACTTGTGGTCATTGGGAAGAAGGCTCCTTACACTTGTGGTCATTGGGTAGAAGGCTCCTTACACTTGTGGTCATTGGGAAGAAGGCTCCTTACACTTGTGGTCATTGGGTAGAAGGTTCCTTACACTTGTGGTCATTGGGAAGAAGGCTCCTTACACTTGTGGTCATTGGGTAGAAGGCTCCTTACACTTGTGGTCATTGCGAAGAAGGCTCCTTACACTTGTGGTCATTGGGAAGAAGGCTCCTTGCACTTGTGGTCATTGGGAAGAATGCTCCTTACACTTGTGGTCATTGGGAAGAAGGCTCCTTACACTTGTGGTCATTGGGAAGAAGGTTCCTTACACTTGTGGTCATTGGGAAGAAGGCTCCTTACACTTGTGGTCATTGGGAAGAAGGCGGAGTTGCGTTTTTTCTAAAGGGTCGGGGACTTTTTTTCTCACTGCAGTTTGCGTTTTGCATGCCATAGACTTCAATGGAGCTGCACCAGAAACACAAGTGGTGTTTTTTTGCTGCAATTTTGCTGCGATTTTGCCGCAATTTGCATTTTGCATTCTTAAATCTGCCTAGCAACAAATCCCCATCCCCAAAAAATTAAAAAACGTAAACCCAAAATTGCGGCAAAATCACTGGAAAAACGCTGTAAAATTGCGCTAAAAAACTGGAAAAAATGCAGAAAACACAACCGCATAGGTGAGAACCTAGACTTAAAGCGTGACGTGTTAGGCATCTGTTTACTCAGCGTAACATCATCTTTCACATTATACAAAAAAATTGGGCAAACTTTAATGTTTTGTTTTTTTAAATTCATGAAAGTGGTTTTTTTTCCCCAAAAAATTGCGTTTGAAAAACCGCTGCACATACTGTGTGACACAAAAAATTGCAACATCCACCATTTTATTCCCTAGGGTCTCTGCTAAAAAAATCTATATAATGTTTGGGGGTTCTAAGTAATTTTCTATCATTTTTACACAAAATGGCCCCGGTGGTTAACCACTTAACAATCGCCCCATAGACAATTGACGTCTACAGGGCGGTTGCTTAATTCTGGGAGGACGTCTATTGACGTCCTCCCAGAATCGCGCTTCCCGCACGCCCCCTGGGGCGCGCACGCGGGAAGATCCGTGACCGTCGGGTCCGGGGGACCCGACTGATCACGGATCGTGGTGAATGGCTGCTGTGCGCGGCCTTTCACCACGTGATCGCGCCGTCAAATGACGGCGTGATCACATGTAAACAAGCCGGCGGAAGCGCCGGCTTCTCTCTCCTCTCCGCACCGATCGGTGCAGTGTGAGAGGAGAGAGGGGGGAGAGAGGTGGTGCTGCAGCACTGTGGGCGATGTGTAATGCCCACAGCGCTGCCTAGGTGACATAATACACCCCCCCACCATCTATTTACCACCCACACACCACCCCCCAGCCACAATCAGCCACCCACCACCCACCCAGCCATCCACCCCCCACCCATCCTCACTCAATCCATCCTCACTAACCCACCCATCCATCCATGCTCACCCATCCATCCATCCAGCCATGCATGCTCATCCACACAGCCGTGCTCACCCATCCAGCCATGCATGCTCATCCACCCAGCCATGCTTGACCTACCCACTCGTGCCGACACACCTACTCGTACGTACCGACCTACCTA
>BLSH010552741.1:433246-448549 GCA_018402905.1 Glandirana rugosa | reverse complement strand
AATTTATGCTCCTAGAACGCCTGACGTTGCTCCCTGCATGTTGGGTCTCTGTATGTGGCCAGGCTGTGTAAAAGTGTCACATATGTGGTATCGCCATACTCGGGAGGAGTAGTAGAATGTATTTTGGGGTGTAATTTGTGGTATGAATATGCTGGATGTGAGAAATAACCTGTTAACATATGACAATTTTGGGGAAAAAAAATAAATAAATAAAAAATTCATTTTGCAAAGAATTGTGGGAAAAAATTACAACTTCAAAAAATTCACCATGCCTCTTACTAAATACCTTGGAATGTCTACTTTCCAAAAAGGGGTAATTTGGGGGGTATTTGTACTTTCCTGGCTTGTTAGGGTCTCGGGAAATGAGATAGGCCGTCAGTAAATCAAGTGTGATCAATTTTCAGTGATTGGCACCATAGCTTGCAGACTCTATAACTTTCACAAAGACCAAATAACTTTCACAAAGACCAAATAATATACACTAATTAGTTTTTTTTTACCAAAGATAGGTAGCAGTATAAATTTTGGCCAAAATGTATGAAGAAAAATGACTAATTTGCAAAATTTTATAACAGAAACGAAGAAAAATTCATTTTTTTACAAAATTTTCGGTCTTTTTTTAATTATATCGCAAAAAATAAAAAACCCAGAGATGATTAAATACCACCAAAAGAAAGCTCTATTTGTGTGAAAAAAGGACGCAAATTTCATATGGGTACAATGTTGCATGACTGAGTAATTGTCATTCAAAGTGTGAGAGCGCTGAAAGCTGAAAATTGGTCTGGTTGTTAAGGGGGTTTAAGTGCCCAGTTGTCAAGTGGTTAAAGCAGAAGTCCAGCCAAAGCTCATTTGGCTGGGCTTCTCCTATGGATCACAGGAGTGCAGTTCGTTTTGCACTCCTGTGACCCGTTTTCAGCAGAGAGCGGGCCGAAGTCTCTCTGTGCTGACGTCACGGATATCAGTCCAGGCTAGACATGTGCAATTCATTTAGTTCTGAATTCCTTTTTCATCCGAAAAATGTGTTCATTCGGAAATATTCGAATCAACGAAAACCCGTTTAACAAATTTTTCCGATATTCAGTAATTCGAAAATCCGAAAATCTGAAATTCGGAAATTGGAAAATTCGGAAATCTGAAATTCGGAAATTAGAAATCTGAAAATCCAAAAATAAAAACAAAAATCCAAAATGATAACTAACTTATAATAACTATAATTAGCTATGAAATTATAGGTATTGGAATCTCCTTTCAAATTTGGCTGTCAGTGAACGTAACGAAGACAAATTTATCTGAGGTTACAAATTACCCAAAATAAAGAATGCCGTATCGAAATAAATGGAACATAACAAATTATTAATAATAAATAATAATAAAAACCTGACAGAGGTTCTAGCCTTGTGTACCTGTGTGTTCTTATCACTCCCTGGCCAAGACTCGGACTCCCAAAATGAGGAGAAACCTTCCTAGGACCCCGAAAACATGGCAGAGGGTCCAACCTTCCTCAACTCCAACTGCCTTGCACCATGGCTGAGAGCTGTATATTGGTTGTGTTTTGGCTCCATCTGTTGAGTCTCGTTACCTGGACGGCCGAGCCATGGAAGTATCCCCCCCCGATAGGCAGCGTTTAGGAAATGATGGATGGTTTCTCCACGGGAGCAGAAGAATGAAGTGTTAATGGAAGGAAAGATTGATAAGTGCGAGAAAACATCTGGAACCATTTGGGGTGGAATCTTCTGAGGCTGAGCGGAGGGAGATTTTCCAGACAAAGCATCTCTTCTCGGAGATACATGGAGTATTACGCAGAGAGCGTGGACGGTTCACTACGTCTGTCCAACTAGGCAAACAAGGCTTCCTTCTGGGTGTCAACCTCTGTATGAATTACCGTTCACATGTTGTAGGAAATGGTTTGGCTCTGGCCAATGCCGAGGATTTAGGCCTACACATTATCCAAGTAACCCCGGAAGGAGCTGCTGGATTTTTTTCAGTTCTTCTGCCCTGCACAAGTGATTACCCATCCTTACCTGGACCCGAGTGACGCCAACACAGCTGGAAACGGGCTTTAACCACTTCAAGGCTAGGCCTATTTTGTGGACTTGGTGCTTACAAGTTAAAATCATTTTTTTTTTTTTTTGCTATAACATTATTTAAATCCCCCCATATATTTTTTTCTAACCCCCTAGAGAATAAAATGGCGGTCGTTGCAAAACTTTATGTCGCACCGTATTTGCGCAGCAGCCTTACAAGCGCGTTTTAAAAAAAAAAAAAACAACACTTTTTTGAGTGAAAACAATAAGACAACAGTAAAGTTAGTCCATATTGTGAAAGATAATGTTACGCCGAGTAAAATGATACCTAACATGTCATGCTTTGAAATTGCGCCCGCTCACAGAATGGCGACACACTTTGCAACCTAAAAATCTCCATTGGCGACGTTTAAACATTTCTACAGGTTATCAGTTTTGAGTTACAGAGGAGGTCTAGCACTAGAATTATTGCTCTCGCTCTAAAGATCGTGGCGATACCTCACATGTGTGGTTTGAACACCGGTTTCATATGCGGGTGCGACTTACGTATGCGTTCGCTTCTGCGCGCGAGCTCGCAAGGACGGGGTGCTTTAAAAAATGTTTTTCTTATTTATTTTACTTTTTATAATTTAATTTTACACCGTTCTTTTTTTTAAAAAAAATGTGATCACTTTTATTCCTATTACAAGAAATGTAAACATTCCTTGTAATAGAAAAAAGCATGACAGGACCTCCTAAATATGAGATCTGGGGTCAAAAAGACATCAAATCTCATATTTACAGTTAAATGCAAAAAAAAAAAAAAATGACAGTTCAAAAAAAAATATATGAGTTAGGGACCTTAGATTGTAAGCTCCTTGAGGGTAGGGATTGATGTGAATGTATAATGTACAGGGTGGCCATTTATATGGACACACCTTAATAAAATGGGAATGGTTGGTGATATTAACTTCCTGTTTGTGGCACATTAGTATATGTGAGGGGGGAAACTTTTCAAGATGGGTGGTGACCATGGCGGCCATTTTGAAGTTGGCCATTTTGAATCCATCTTTTGTTTTTTCAATAGGAAGAGGGTCATGTGACACATCAAACTTATTGGGAATTTCACAAGAAAAACAATGGTGTGCTTGGTTTTAATGTAACTGTATTCTTTCATGAGTTATTTACAAGTTTCTGACCACTTATAAAATGTGTTCAATGTGCTGCCCATTGTGTTGGATTGTCAATGCAACCCTCTTCTCCCACTCTTCACACACTGATAGCAACACCACAGGAGAAATGCTAGCACAGGCTTCCAGTATCCGTAGTTTCAGGTGCTGTACATCTCGTATCTTCACAGAGCTGCTCCTTCCAGGAGGTACCGCCATTGCTCCAAAGCCGACTTGATGGCCAGCATAACTCATGAAAGAATAAAGTTAAAACCAAGCACACCATTGTTTTTCTTGTGAAATTCCCAATAAGTTTGATGTGTCACATGACCCTCTTCCTATTGAAAAAACAAAAGTTGGATTCAAAATGGCCGACTTCAAAATGGCCACCATGGTCACCACCCATCTTGAAAAGTTTCCCCCTCACATATACTAATGTGCCACAAACAAGTTAATATCTCCAACCATTCTCATTTTATTAAGGTGTATCCATATAAATGGCCCACCCTGTATATGTAAAGCGCTGCGTAAATTGACGGCGCTATATAAGTACTTGAAATAAATAATCAATAAAAAATAAATAAAATATGGGCCCTTTAAGACCGTTGGGCGGAAGCGACATGTGACGTCGCTTCCACCCTGCAATGTTATGGAGCCGAATGGGCGGCATCTTCCGCTCACTCGGCTTCCTGTGCAGGGGGGGAACGGACCCGATCATCTCCGCCTCTGCGGGAAGTGGCAGAGATGGCGGGAAAATAGCTGCAGGCACCATTCAGATATCCCCACTCAAACCCAAGGACGTCATATGACGTCCGGCGGTATGGAAGTGATTAATAACAGTAAAAACGCTAATAAGGATCCGGTTATTTAGTAGGGTTGCCACCTCATCCTTTCTAACTTAAAGACATGAATTACACAGGTTGTTCTGAGGCTAATTTATTGCAGATGAGGCACCAAGTGAGTTTAATTACCACCTTAATCAGCCACAGAACAACCTGTGTAATTCATATGTGTTTGGGTTTAAAGGGATGAGGTGGCAACCCTATTATATAGCCGTAGAGCAAAAATAGGTTGACTTGCAATGTATCTTGATTCGTTCACCATGGCTGCCTGTGAAACTGGAAATGCACGAGGCTGGCTTGAGGGAGCGACCCATACACTTACTAAGGCTAGGTTCACATTTGTACAGCCATGCAGGCCACGGTTTGTGTAGGCATGAGAGCCCATTCATATGAATGGGCTGCCGTGCCCCACAACACACAGCAAAGAAGCCCCCGCACTATTTATGAAATCGCAGCCCGCACGGGAACCAAGGTTCTCCAGTACGGGTGCGATCTCCAGTGCAGGCACTGTGCCATTAGGATTAATGGCACCCGCCTGCGGGTCTCGTGTTTCTCTGTATGGGTGATTGCAGGTGTCGGTTTTTGTGCAGGTCCCACAGCGGCACCGCCTGCACAGATGTGAACCTAGCCTAAGGGTAGAATAGTACAGCTGCCTACAGAAATAGTGGTGAGGCCTTCCCAACTCTATAGGATCCAACCTAGTCACTGAGCAGTGAATTAGCAGTGAATTTGTACTCAGCCCTCTGGCATTGGGCCCCTTAGTCTCTGGTGGGGGCACTCGCCCTTCTCTTCTGAGGATATAAGTAATCCAAAGACCAATAAAAGCAGAAACAAATGGCTACCCCTGATGATTTGTAATGGAGTCCTGATGGAGCAGTCTCTTGGCATCACATGGCAGCTGGAACAGCAGGAAAACTGGAACACACTAGAACAACTGGAACACTGGAACAACTGGAACACAGTGGAACAATTGGAACACAGTGGAACAATTGGAACACAGTGGGACGACTGGAACAGCATGCAATCTGGAACAGCTCGAATACTTTGGAACAACTGGAAGAGCAGGAAAATGTGAACAGCTGAAAAAACAGGAAAACTGGAACAACTAGAACAGCTGGAAACCTGGAACAATTTGGAATAACTGGAGCAGCAGGAAAACTGGAACACTGAAACAGCAGGAAAAGTGGAATAATGGAACAGCAGGAAAACTGGAACAACTGGATGAACAGAACAGCAGGAAAACTGGAACAACTGGATGAACAGTACAGCAGGAACAACGTAAACACTGGAACAACAGGAAAACGAAAACACTTTGGAACAACTGGAACAGCAGGCAATCTGGATGGAACAGCTGGAACCCTTTGGAACAACTGAAAGAGCAGGGTTACGTGGAAAACTTTTGAACAACTGGAACAGCAGGCAAACTGCAGAACTGGACCTCAGGAAAACTAGAACAGATGGAACAACAGGAAAAGTGGAACAATAGGAACAGCAGGAAAACTGGAAAACTTTGGAACAGCAGGAAAACTGAAACAGCAGGAAAACTGGGACAGCAGTGAAACATGAAATTGGGAACACTCTGGAACAACTGGAACAGCAGGAAGACTGGGAAAATTTGGAACAACTGGAACATCAGGAAAACAGAAACAACTGTAACAGCAGGAAAACTGGAACAACCGGAACAGCAGGAAAGCTGGAACAGCAGGAAAACTGTGTCTGCAGGTTAACTAGAACAGCTGAAACAACAGAAAAACTGGAACAACTGGAACAGCAGGAAAACTGGAACAACTGGAACATAAGGGAAACTGGAACAACTGGATCAATGGAAAACAAAAACCTGGAAAATCAGGAAAACTGGAACAATGGAACAGCAGGAAAACTGGATTACCTGGAACACTCTGGAACAACATAAACACTGGAACAGCAGGAAAACTAGAACACTTTGGAACAACTGGAACAGCAGGCAATGGAATAGCTGGAACCCTTTTGAACAACCGGAACAGCAGGAAAACTGCAGCACTGGAACTGCAGGAAAACTAGAACAGCTGGAACAACCAGAAAACTGGAACAACTGAAACAGCAGGAAAACTGGAAAACTTTGGAACAACTGGAACAGCAGGAAAACTAGAACAGCTGGAACAACAGGAAAACAGGAACACTCTGTAACAACTGGAACATCAGGAAAACTGGGACACTGGAACAGCAGGAAACTGGAACAATGGAACAGCAGGGAAACTATAACAACTAGATCAATGGAACAGCATGAAAGCTGGAACAGTAGGAAAACTGGGACTCCAGGAAAACTAGAACAGCTGAAATAACAGGAAAACTAGAACAACTGGAACAGCAGAAAAACTAGGACACTGGCACAACAAGAAAACTGAAACAATGGAAGAGCAGGAAAACTGGAACAACTGGAACATCAGAGGAACTGGAACAATGGAAAAGCAGAAAAACGGGAGCATCAGGAAAACTGGAACAATGGAACAGGAGGAAAACTGGATTACCTGGAACGCTCTTGAACAACATAAACACTGGAACAGCAGGACAACTAGAACTCTTTGGAACAACTGGAACAGCAGGCAGAGGAACAGCTGGAACCCGTTGGAACAACTGAAACGGCAGGAAAACTGGAACACTGAAACTGCAGGAAAACTAGAACAGCTGGAACAACCGGAAAACTGGAACAACTGAAACAGCAGGAAAACTGGAAAACTTTGGAACAACTGGAACAGCAGGAAAACTAGAACAGCTGGAACAACATGAAAATGGGAACACTCTGGAAAGACTGGAACAGCAGGAAAACTGGAACACGTTGGAACAACTGAAACATCAGGAAAACAGAAACAACTTGGAACAGCAGGAAAGTTGGAACAGCAGGAAAACTGGGACTGCAGGAAAACTAGAACAGCTGGAACAACAGGAAAACAGGAACACTCTGTAACAACTGGAACATCAGGAAAACTGGGACACTGGAACAGCAGGAAACTGGAACAATGGAACAGCAGGGAAACTATAACAACTAGATCAATGGAACAGCATGAAAGCTGGAACAGTAGGAAAACTGGGACTCCAGGAAAACTAGAACAGCTGAAATAACAGGAAAACTAGAACAACTGGAACAGCAGAAAAACTAGGACACTGGCACAACAAGAAAACTGAAACAATGGAAGAGCAGGAAAACTGGAACAACTGGAACATCAGAGGAACTGGAACAATGGAAAAGCAGAAAAACGGGAGCATCAGGAAAACTGGAACAATGGAACAGGAGGAAAACTGGATTACATGGAACGCTCTTGAACAACATAAACACTGGAACAGCAGGACAACTAGAACTCTTTGGAACAACTGGAACAGCAGGCAGAGGAACAGCTGGAACCCGTTGGAACAACTGAAACGGCAGGAAAACTGGAACACTGAAACTGCAGGAAAACTAGAACAGCTGGAACAACCGGAAAACTGGAACAACTGAAACAGCAGGAAAACTTTGGAACAGCAGGAAAACTGGAACAACTGGAATAGCAGGAAAGCTAGAACAGCAGGAAAACTGGAACAGTTAGAACAACATGAAAATGGGAACACTCTGGAAAAAACTGGAACAGCAGGAAAACTCTAACACTTTGGAACAACGGAAACATCTGAAAAACAGGAACAACTGGAAAAGCAGGACATTTGGAACAGCAGGAAAACTGGGACTGTGGGAAAACTAGAACAGCTGGAACAAAAGGAAAACTGGAACACTGGAACAGCAGGAAAACTGGAACAATGGAACAGCAGGGAAACTGGAGCATCAGGAAAACTGGAACAATGGAACAGCAGGGAAACTGGAACAACTGGATCAATGGAACAGCAGGAAAACTGGAGCATCAGGAAAACTGCAACAATGGAACAGCAGGGAAACTTTAACAACTGGTTCGATGGAACAGCAGGAAAACTGGAACAACTGGAGCACTCTGGAACATCTTGAACACTGGAAGCGTAGGAAAACTGGAACACTTTGGAACAACTAAAACAGCAGGCAATCTGGAACAGCTGGAACACTTTGGAACAGCAGAAAAACAACTGGAACGACTTAAACAGCAGTAAAATGGGAATACTTTGGAACAACTGGAACATCGGCAAAACTGAAACAACTGGAACAGCAGGAAAACTGGAACAATCGAACAGCAGGAAAACTGGAACCCCTCCTGACTCAGCTGCCGCTGTGATGACCCGCAATGGCAGTGTAGCAGTCCGTTCAAAGCAATAAACAGCCCCGGAGTGAGTATACATTTGAGAAGCACATCCGAGTCTGTTTCTGGTAAGATGTCCCAGAAGAAATAAGTGCTTTTCATTAGTAAGCAAATAAGAGGGTCTTCGTGGCTGCCTGAATTTGTCCTTACCCCCCCCCCCTTCTGTCCTGCTAGAACTCTCCACTATCTTGTGCCCCACTCCATGCCAAAGGCCTCCACACAACATTCCCAGCCGTTGACTTTCTGTCCCCAAAGCAAGGAATGTCCACACATAAAGTAGTTATCTGCGCTTTATTGATGGAATCTAGGAAATGGCATACCAATCACATCACAGTCCAATCACATTTAGCGGACGGTCTGCAGTAGTCACATGTGAGAGCATAATGCAGCACCTCAGCAGCCAACTTCCTTACAATCTCTCCTCTACCCAGGGGCATTAGTACTCACAGGACTGTGCTCTTTGTAGTCATCTCTTTGCTAGGCCCACCTCTCTCGGGAACTGTTGGAATACAATATTTATGTATTTTTGTATGACAGCTGCATCAGTATAAGTATTTAGTAGAGATATACTCTTTAACCAGTAGATGGCAGTGTTTATAAGTTTGTAGCTGCATCTGTGGTATGCGCTATGTCTTTTTCCCTGAATAAAGTTCCTGTTTCCTGTCTGCAGTTAAAGAGGAGCTCCAGTCTCCCCCCCCCCCCCCCTAAATATTAAGTCAGCGGCTACAAATACTGTAGCTGCTGACTTTTAATTTCAGGACACTTACCTGTCCAGGGATCCAGCGATGTTGGCACCCAAGCCTATTCTTCAATCAGCTTCTGGTGCAGGTGTCGGGCATCTTTGGTAAGGGAAACCGGCAGTGAAGCCTTCTGGCTTCACAGCCAGTTTCCTACTGTGCATGCGCAAGTCATGCTGCCCTTTCTGAATGGTCCCGCAGTCTCCAGGGACCTGTGTGTACATCGTTGTAGATTGCCATGGAGATCTGACCTGAAAGTGGGAGCAGGTACCTGTCAAAACCTGGTACCCACTCCCCCCCCCCCCAAAAAAGTGCCAAATGTGGCAGTGGAGGTGGGGGAGGATACAAATAAGTGTAGTTTCCCCTTTTGGGTGGAGCTCTACTTTAAGCAACAAAGCCCATGTGGACTGTGTCAGTTCTGCAGGGCTATATACAGAATTTCTTACAGGAACTCTCCAGGGAAGCAGCCTCACCCAGGGAACTCTTCACCTGGTCTAAAAGGCCTTTTATGATCCATCCGAGCCCCCACATCTATAAGGGACAGAAAGTTTACAGCTGGTTCTTTCTGAGCGTAGATCTGCTGGCCTCCTGCCCTATCCAGGGCCTACACATGCTGATTACATCCATATAGGCGTGGGGTGTTTGGTTCCCATGCCCCAAGTGTGTTAGGGCTCCTCCCAACCTGGCATATAACTGGGCACTCATCCATGACATCACTGCAGGAGGGCTCTACCTAGCACCTGATGACCTTATCCACTGTTAGGATATACCCATCCAGTATAGAGCCACCTAGAGGCAAAGTAGCTCACTGCATGGTTACGTGGTTGCACTAGCTAATAAGCAGGTGCCATAGCTAGCATCATGATGGACACTCACTTCAGGGCTGTGTATTGCAGTGTATGGTCCATGGACCTCTACACAGGCCTCACGGGCATGGGTGTTCTCAAGGGGGGCAAGTGCCCCCCTGAAATCAGGGATCGGAAAAGTGTCCGTGTCCACACACACAGACACTGTGAGTGGTCCTTGCTAGATCCGCCGTGGCCGCTGCTCACTTTTTTCTGAGTCTGCTGCTCTCTGACTCACTGAGACTGTACCTTCCTCATCCCCAATGCGATGGCTCAGACCTCGCCTCGGCTCCAGTCCCTCCTGTGTACGGTGTAGAGAGAAATGTGGATCCAGCTGGCGCCGCCCACTCAAGTGGAGTGGTGGGGAAGTCCTGTCTACATACGGAGTGATCTGTAGGACTGTCTGGGGAGGGACTGTGCTGTGCAGCAGCCGCCCAGTGTGGGAGAGAGAAGTGGAGAACAGGCAGGCAGCCTGAGCCGAGGAGGAGGAGGAAGAGGAAGCAATGATGACTCGCGGAGTGGAAAATATAAATACAGTATGTAGCCATGCCCCTGCAGGGTTGCTGAATGTAGTGGTTTGTCTGTCACCCTGCCCAGCCAGGCATTCAATTCCTCAAGCACTCAGAGTCATTGAACAGTCCATACGCCTGTGGTTTTGTATTTTATTGAGGGGATTAACTTGGATGGGGATGGGATATATGGGATTCCCAGAATGATTTAATGCAAACTTGCTTGGGACCTCTATATCCACTCCAGTATATATAGACTTCTCTCCAGCACTTCTCTTGCTTAAGTCCTCTTTCCTTTCCTCCACCAGCATTTCCTTTGCTGCAGACTGTGGCTCTTCCAGACTAGCGAGCACCGCATGGGTAGACCTGGCACTGCTTCAGCCAGGCCTCAATGAACTTCCTTTTGCGGGCAAGGACCTCAAGCCCTTGTGGTGTAGAACCGTTCAGGTGCTAGCTGTCTTCTGCTCAGCTACCAGTCCTAGATAGCTCTCTTCAGGCCCTGCCAGCCAGCCTGGCTGTGATGACTTCTCTCTCCACTGCCCTTCCCACAGTCCTCTCTTATGGTTCTGCACCCATCTCTCAAACTGCAATCTCCAAGTTCTCTCAGGCGTGCCTCCCCAGTCCTCCTGACTGCCTCACTCCCCAGCACATCACTTGCTGCGACCAGTTGTCCTCCCTGGAGACTCTCAGAAGTGTTCTCTCCCGATGTCCTCTACTTGCTCTCTCATGTGCCTCTCTTCCAGGATCTCTTCACTCCTCCTGGATGCACCCGAGCCCCTGCCCAGGGTTACCCCCCAGACTGGGGAGCTCCCGTGGGCCCCACACTCTCTCACTCCAGCTCTTCCACCCGACAACTCCCCCTCGGCTAGGCTAACCCTGGGTATTTTAGGAGGCCCGCCCCCTGACAATCCAAGTTGGTGATTGGCCAGTGCTCCTCAGAATACCCGGGGTGGCTACACCTTCCCTCTCCACCTCTCTTTCCAGAGAACACCAGAAGATTCTGGAAAGAAGTGGGAGGTCCTGATGACACCACCTGTGAGTCAGGCAGCCATACCCTGAGCCACTCCCAGCCCAGATTGAAAACAAACAGGCCTAGTACCAGCTAGGCCTGCCTAAATTTACCTACACTGCCAGAGAAAAAACTCACTCTGGCACCTAACTAACTAGATGGTATAATATATTCTTTGCAGGGGGAGAGGCCGGAGAGTCTGGAGTGTGGTGCTGCAGGAAAACCTGGGAATTCTATTCTATTTACAGGCGACAAAATGGTAAGCGTAAGAAGACTAAGTAAAGGGGGATCTATTCTATGGGGGACCTGCCCTGGCCTGCTCTAAAGGGGGACCTAAATGGTATATGACAATGACTAAGCCCCTCCACTTCATGATATTGTCAAAAAGTGGTGGACCGTGGGTGACCATAAAATGATGCCCCCCACCTAAGGTTGCCACCTCGTCCCTTTAAACCCGAACACATATTAATTACACAGGTTCTGTGGCTGATTAGGGAGTTAATTAAACTCACTTGGTGCCTTATGTGCATTAAATTAGCCTCAGAACAACCTGTGCAATCCATATGTGTCTGGGTTTTAAGGGATGAGGTGGCAACCCTACCCCCCCCCCCCCCCCTGAAAAAATTTCAGATGGCCCATGTTCACGGGACATCACAGCCTCTATGTTTAGTGGGGTCCAAAGGGGTGGACAGGATATTTGACGTTAGCTCATCTTTTCATTGTTCACGAAGATTGGAACTTACCCTTTAAGCTATGAGGCATGTGTTATTTGGCATAAGGATGCTTATTTTATTCCAAGTGACAGTTATTTCCGGTCCTTATTATTTTCAGTCCCCTAAGCTCTAGCAATTGTTATTTGATATAGTGACGGTTATTTCTAACAATGAGAGCTAAAAGCGGCCACATGGCTGACAACAATAACAGTTGTTATGGCAAAGGTATAGTTGAGTGAATTCAGCCTGTTTCCTAAAATAAGAGTCATGATAGCTTAGTGATGTGAGCCTACCATCTGTTCTTCTGAACTAAATCTGTTCCTATGAACCTTGTCCTAATCAAGAGATGTTCCTGAGGACCGTAGAAGGAGAATTGTAATGTGGGAAAAAACCTAAGAAAGCATTTCTGAAGACCTGGGTGGTCATCAATCCACGGTAAGACAAATTGTGCACACATGGAAGGCATACATTACTGTCTGTACTCTCTCAAGGAGGATTGTATCAATGCTAAGACACCATGAAGAAAACAACTGACAAAAAAATGATTGCACGTCTTACATTAAGAAAAGACCACCTGGTTTCTCAATGATGTCATGTCAATGCAACTTTTAGGCAGGTGTAGTTTGACCTCTCTGCAAGGGTGGCGCTGTTCAGCAGCTGCCACACAGAGAGGGAGGAGGGGGAACTTAGGTTCCCTCAAAGCCTCCATAGGTGTCATCAGGGGAGCAGCTGCCCATTTGGACTTCGTGGCCCTGACTGACCTCTATCGCCATCTTTGGTGTGGGCAATGCTAATATAAAGCACTATCCGCCCTCGGGTTGGCATTCATGTTGTGAAGTGGGTAGGTCAGGGACAGGACCCTGCTGGTTAGGGACAGATTAATTAGCGTGGGGACAGGTTCCAGTGAAGGAGGGACAGAGTAGGGACTGTCGCTGCATCTCCTCAATAGTCTTCCTCAACCGAGGCCCCGTTGCCGGTCTGCCTTCCAGCTGCCACAAAGAGAGGCAGGAGGTCAAGGGGGAACTTAGGTTCCCTCAAAGCCTCCATAGGTGTCATCAGGGGAGCAGCTGTCCGTTTGGACTCTGTGGCCCTGACTGACCTCTATGGCCATCTTTGGTGTGGGCAATGCTAATATAAAGCACTGTCCCGTCCCCCCCTCGGGTTGGCACGCATGTTGCGTAGTGGGTAGGTCAGGGACAGGGCCCTGCTGGTTAGGGGCAGATTGATTATCGTGGGGCCAGGTTTCAGTGAAGGAGGGACAGAGTAGGGACTGTCGCTGCATCTCTTCAATAGTCTTCCTCAACCGAAGCCCCGTTGCTGGTCTGCCTTCCAGCTGCCTCCTCTGTCGGATGCTGTCAGGTGTCTACAGCGTGCACCATTCTCCCTTGCCTGGCTCCTTGTAAATGTTTCGGTCCTTTGTGGCTGTCACTACAGAGTTGCTGTTCTGCTCAGTACTATCATGTTAAAGAGGTGTTCCGGGCACCCCACGAAAAATTTAAAGTTAGCAGTTACAAATACTGTAGCTGCTGTATTTTAATATTAGGACACTTACCTGCAGCGGCGGCTCATCCGTAGAGGGCGTCTGTGTGCCGCCCCCCATGTGAAAAAAAAAATAGGCCACACGCTGTCCCGGCTTTTTTGGGCCACTTGCTGTCTGCTGACAGCAAGCCCCAAAAGCTGATTGGACAGCCATTAAAGTCTATGTGTGTGTGCCACTGAGGCGCACACAGATACACTGATTGGCTCTGGGCTCAGTCACTGGCCTCCAGCAAGCTGATTGGTCAGGACGCAGGGGTGGGGGTAGGAATGGCGGACGTGCTGGTGCTTGGACTGGGAGTGTCCAACACACACGCCTGTGAGTCCTGCCGGAGAGAGAGCAGCTTGACTCCTGAGGTACTGTACATACTGTGTTACTGGTGGCCTCATACTGTTCCTGGTGGCTGCATACTGTGTTACTGGTGGCTGCATACTGTGATACTGGCTGCATACTGTGTTATTACTGGCTGCATACTGTGTTATTTCTGGTTGCATGCTGTGTTACTGGCTGCATACTGTGATACTGGCTGCATACTGTGTTACTGGCTGCATACTGTGTTACTGGCTGCATACTGTGATACTGGCTGCATACTGTGATACTGGCTGCATACTGTGTTACTGGCTGCATACTGTGATACTGGCTGCATACTGTGATACTGGCTGCATACTGTGTTACTGGCTGCATACTGTGTACTGGCTGCAATATACCCCCATCTGTATACTAGCTGCATACTTTGATACTGGCTGCAATATACCCTATCCTATGATGCAGAGCTGTATACTGTGTCCTGTGATGCTGGGGCTATATACTGTATCCTGTGATGCTGAGCTGTACACTGTATCCTGTGATGCTGAGCTGTGTACTGTGTCCTGTGATGCTGAGCTGTATGCTGTGTCCTGTGATGCTGAGCTGTATACTGTGCCCTGTGATGCTGAGCTGTATACTGTGTCCTGTGATGCTGAGCTGTACACTGTATCCTGTGATGCTGAGCTGTGTACTCCTGACACAATATGTGAAATACAGGGGACGGAGTGGGTGGATTCTATAAGGGGTGGGGCTTATGAGAAGTAGGAGGGGTCAAAATGAAGGGAGGGGCCTGACATCCCCCCATCCTAAAACTTCACCAGCCACCACTGCTTACCTGTCCAGGGTTTACGCTATGTTGTCACCCCAGCCGATTTTCGGATCAGCTGTTGGGAGCTGCCGCCGCCATTCCTGGTAAGAAAAACTGGCAGTGGAGGAGGGGGGTCAAACTTCATTGGGACGGCGCCGTAGCACTGTTTCCTGAAGTGGGGAAGGATACCAGTCAAAAACAGATACCCGTTCACCCCCCCCAAAAGGTGCCACCGGAGGGGGGGGAGACAGATAAGCAGACGTTCCACTTTGAGGGGAACTCCACTTTAATATTCTTTACCGCGAGGGGGCGACAGGTGGATCGTGACCACGGCCCTGCCTCCTCAGCAGCTCTCCTGTTAACTGCAGAGCGGAAAGCGGGAAGTGGGAGCCGGACAGGGGGCAGGGGAGGGAGCTGCTCGGTGATTGGTTGCAAGGCAGTCCTAGCAATCAATCACCAGCTTGCTGTGTGAACTTCGGCAGCTCCTGACTTTCAGCCAGCACTATGCTGTCTCTTGATCTCTGTTCTGATTAACACACGCTGGCAGGTAAGTGCTACCTACCTAGCATTGTGTGTATGGGGGGAGGGGCGGG
>BLSH010552741.1:422675-433193 GCA_018402905.1 Glandirana rugosa | reverse complement strand
AGGGTGATGTGAAAGGGGCAGGGGACACTGCATTGGGGGGTACAGAATACTATTGTGGGGGGGACACTACAGTAGGGGGAGGGTGATGTGAAAGGGGCAGGGGACACTGCATTGAGGGGTACAGAATACTATTGTGGGGGGGCACTACAGTAAGGGGAGGGTGATGTGAAAGGGGCAGGGGATACTGCATTGGGGGGTACAGAATACTATTGTGGGGGGGCACTACAGTAGGGGGAGGGTGATGTGAAAGGGGCGGGGGACACTGAGTTGGGGGGTACAGAATACTACTGGGGGGGAGAGGACACTACAGTGGGAGGGTGATGTGAAGGGGACACTACTGTGATGTCTTTTTATTGGGAGCTTGAGTTTGTTTTTTGTTTTGTTTTTAAGGGCGTGCCTCACCCCCCCGGGGATTTTTGCTTTCCTCCATGTTGTCCAGGTAGATGTCAAGCTCTGAAAGGTTGCCTACCCCTGCTCTACAGCATCAACAATTCTCCATATGAGTTTGCTTTCCTTGTGGGCAGTACACCTGGGCCCACCAACAAACTAACATTACGGGCTGAAGGAAGAAAACATTGGACAGCAACTCAAAAACCCTCATCTCAACTGTGAAGCATGGTGGGAGGGGTATCATGGTCAGGGGCTGCTGTGGTTGCTGATGACTTGCCATCAAAGACTGAAGTACAGATTAAAATTGTATGAATAATGCAAGTGTTATGCCCGGTACACACAATCCAAAAATCGGACGACAGATCGTCCGTTTTTTTTGCATGCTAATCTCAGATCGAATCGGAAGAATTCTCGTACGACAGAATAAAAAAATCGGAAGTGATATCGTGTGTTGCAGTGTCTTTGTATTGTGTTTTCAGACGACAACTGTACTGATCAGCCACTTCAATACTATGCACTTAGAACACTTTCCTACCAGACTAATTTTCAGTTTTCAGTGCTGTTGCGCTTTGAATGACAATTGCGCGGTCATGCGACACTGTACCCAAACACATTTTTTATAATTTTGTTCCCACAAATAGAGCTTTCTTTTGGTGGTATTTGATCACCCCTGCGGTTTTTATTTTTTGCGCTACAAATAAAAAAAGACCGAAAATTTTTTAAAAAATAAAAAATTCTCTGTTTCTGTCACAAAACTTTGTAAATAAGTAAATTTTCTCCATCACTGATGGACACTGATGAGGCAAAAACTGACGGGCACTGATGAAGCAGTACTGATTGGCACTGATGAGGCGGCACTGATGAGGTGGCACTGATGATGAGACACTTATATGCAGCAATGATGAGCACTATTAGGCAGCACTGATAAGCAGCACTGACGAACACTGATAGGTGGCACTGATAAGCAGCACTGATGGACACTGATAGGTGGCACTGATATGCAGCACTGATGGACACTGATAAGCAGCACTGATGGGCACTGATAGGCGGCACTGCGCACTGATAGGTGGCACTGATGTGCACTGATAGGTGGGCACTGGTAGGTGGCACTGGTGGGCACTGATATGTGGCACTGGTACGCACTGATAGGGGCACTGGTGGACAGATGCACTGATAGGGGCCCATTCCCTGGTGGTCTAGTGTGGCATTTGAAGGTGGCACTGAGTGCCATCCATCTTGGGCACTGTGCCCCTTACCTGGTGGTCTAGGGTGGTCTCCCTGGTGGTCCAGATCGGCTCTCTGGTGGTCCCTGGTCTGCTCCCTGGTAGCCCTGGGTGGGCACATCCCTGGTGGTCCCTGGGCAAGCTACCTGGTGGTCTAGTGTGGTGATCCTAGGGGGGGCTGTGCTGATAAACCATCAGCACAAACCCCCCCTGTCTGGAGAGCAGCCGATCGGCTCTCCATTGCTCAGGTCTGCAGACCAGAGTACAGGAAAAGCCGATAAACGGCTTTCCTGTGTTACACTGTGACCAGCCGTGATTGGTCACGGCTGGTCACATGGTAAAGTGCTTCCCATGGAAGACTGACCCCCCACACCACCGGGCGCGCGCCGGCATGTAATCCTGCTGGACGTCATATGACGCCCAGTCAGAATAACGAAACCACTTCCTGGCCGTCATTCTGCATACGGCGTTTGGGAAGTGGTTAAATGAAAATCGCCCGATCTGGTATCGTACGAGAAAGTTTTTCATGTTTGTCCGATCGGAGAATATCGGATGAACTGTCATGATCGGCTCTCGAAAGCTCTGTACAAATGATCCGATTATCGTACGATTGATTCAAAAGTGGGATTTTTCGTCCGATTTTCGGATCCTGTGTGCGGGCCATTAGTCTATTATCTGCCTTTTTTGACAAGGCCATGAATACTATTGTACAAAGTCTGCTATTATAGTATCTTGTGGGTAATGTAACAGTGACAAAAAAATATTTCACAATATGGCCTTTTTCACATGGGCAGCAAAACAAGCAGTTGATCCATGTTTTTACTGCCCCCTGATCGCCCACCTACAATTTTACATGGTGGTTGCTTGGTGTGGCACACATGAACCATGACGTTTAGTAGAAATTCTTTCCAGCATGTCCTGTTTTTCAGGTGGTTCCACTTGTATTCCAATGTGCTCATTGAAGTTAATAGGACCATGCTGCCAAATGCATGGCATGCGGTTGCAGTGCAGCATTTCAATGCAAATTTCCTTAGGATAAAAAAAAAAGAACAGGTATTTTGGAGGCAGCAGTACCATCTCCTGGACTCCTGCTCTAAACTGCATCTGAAAAAGCAATTAAACACGGATTCACAAAATGATATATATTAATTGCCATCTTCAAAAGTCATAAAATCCTTTTTTTTTTTTTTTTAGTTTATTTTTGTAATCCCCAATAGTCTGACCTTAGTCCATTATATTGGGGTGAGAGCAAGAGAAACTGTCCAGATTGGTATTTAGGTGGACTTACAGGAAGATGGACATCACCTTTTTGAAGTACACAGAGTGTGAAGAAAGGTGGCCACTGACCAAGAGTGATGCATTTTTGTTGCTTTTTGCAATACGGCATTACAGTTTAGCATGGGTGTAAATGTATGGGTGCCAGAAGACTATGTGGTTGATTTATTAAAGGCAAATCGACTGTGCACTCTGCAAAAGCAGTTGCTCTAGAGCTTATTAAATGAGCAGAAGCTCTGATGACTTCCATCATCCAATCATATGCAAGCAAAAATGTGGGGTTTTTTTTCTTCCTTGCATGTGATTGGGTATTCTTAGTGTAGCACCCTCTAGGGAAGGGGTCTCAAACTGGCGGCCCTCCAGCTGTTGCGAAACTACAAAAGTCCCATAAGGCATTGCAAGGCTGACAGTTACAAGCATGACTCCCACAGGCAGAGGCATGATAGGATTTGTAGTTTCGCAACAGATTGAGGGCTGCCAGTTTGAGACCCCTGCTCTAGTATGATAGAATAGGCTTTACATAGTTACTTTGTAGTGTAGGAAAATGCAGCCTGGCTGAGAGCCAGGCTGGGTTGAATCTGGGTCAGGGCGAGTGCCTCAGGGAGGCTGGGTGACTCAGCAAGCAGCACCTCTGGTAACTCCCCCTACTTGCTGGAACCTTGGAGAAGCTTCCAGGCAAATGGGAGGGAGGTTAGGAGGAGCTGCCTTGAGTATTGAGGAGGGCCCAGCCAATCCCCAGCAGGTCATGCCAACAGGGGGCAGTCAGGTGGAAGATGGAGAAGGAGTGCTGAGGAGGCTGCCGGCAGCCCTTGAGGGTGCCCCTTAGTATGGCAGCAATGCTGGCAGCACTCATACAACTATTTCCCAAAGACAACCTCTGGATATGACGCTGAGCACTGCACTCAACTTCTTTGGTCGTCCATGGCGAGGCCTCTTCTGAGTGGAACATGTTCTGTTAAACCGGCTGTATGGCCTTGGCGACCATGCTGCAGCTCGTTTTCAGGGTCTTGGCAATCATCTTATAGCCTAGGCCATATTTATGTAGCGCAACAATTCTTTTTTTCAGACCTTCAGAGAGTTCTTTGCCATGAGGTGCCATGTTGAAATTCCAGTGACCAGTATGAGAGAGTGAGAGCGATAACACCAAATTTAACACACCTGCTTCCCATTCAAACCTGAGACCTTGTAACACTAACGAGTCACATGATACTGGGGAGGAAAAATGGCTAATTGGGCCCAATTTGGACATTTTCCCTTAGGGGTGTACTCACTTTTGTTGCCAGCGGTTTAGACATTAATGGCTGTGTGTTGAGTTATTTTGAGGGGACAGGAAATTTACACTGTTATACAAGCTGTACACTCACTACATTACATTGTAGCAAAGTGTCATTTCTTCAGTGTTGTCACATGAAAAGATAGAATAAAATATTTACAAAAATGTGAGGGGTGTAGTCACTTTTGTGAGATACTGCTGCCCCACTCTGCCAATCCCTTCACTGACTTCCCCTACCCCACCGTATAAAATTCAAAATACTAACCACAAACATACAAGGCCATCCACCACACTGCCCCCACCTACATCACCAATCTCATCTGCAGATATCACCCCAATCATCCTCTCCGTTCCTCCCAAGACCTCCTGCTCCCTAGCTCCCTTGTTACCTCCTCCCATGCTCGCCTACAGGACTTCTCCAGGGCCTCTCCCATCCTCTGGAACTCCCAGCCCCAGAATGTCCGGTAGGCCCCCACCTTGTCTGCCTTTAGGCGATCCTTGAAAACTCACTTATTCAGGGAAGCCTTCCCCTCCTCCACCTAAGACCTGTGCTTGAGCCACCTCTATCAGATCATCCCCTGCAGCCATTACCCTTTTGTACCCCCTCCCCCTCCCTTTAGATTGTAAGCTCTATGAGCAGGGCCCTCCTATTCCTTCTGTATTGAACTGTATTGTAATTGTACTGTGTCCCTTCTTTATTGTAAAGCGCTGCGCAAACTGTTGGCGCTATATAAATCCTGTATAATATAATAATAATATAAGTTATATAGTTTGAACCCAATGTATAGTCACTTAAACCTCAAAAATATAAAAATGAGAGTCCATTGAGTTCAATAAAACAAAAAAAAAAAAAATAATAGAAAAACATCTTTGAACTTTAAACTTGCAGATGCTCTTTGCAGGGGAAAAAAAACGGACCCACAAAGGCAATAATCCCCCTTAATCTTCTCTTGTCATGGAATAATACATTCAGTTCAATTAATCTTTCCCCATACCTGTGGTCCATGCCTTTGACCTTCTCTGCCCTTTCTTCTGTTCCACAACATCCTTTTTGTGAGTAGAGCCCAACATTGAACTTCATATTCCAGATGGGATCTTACAGCAAGCAACGGCATTAAGACAATTGTGCTCTTCCAGCCTTATGGTAACAGTTTGGTGAAGACCCTTTTGTTCCAGGATGACTGTCTCCATGCACAAAGCCAGCTCCATAAAGACGCGGTTTGATGAGTCTGGCGTGGACGGTGGAGGATCTCAAGTGGTTTGTACAGAGCCCTGACCTACACTTTGCTGAGGACCTTTGGGATAAATTGAAGCAGCAATTGTGAGCCAGGTCTTCTCACCCAACATGAATAACCTGTAGCGCCCCATAGTGGAAGCTGATAAACCAGTTGCCATGCTAGGGTCTTATGATGAGATTATTTGCAGCATGGCACATAGCCCATGTTCCGGCTCACCTGTTACAGCCCACTAGGGCTTTTTCAGGGGGCTTTTCTTCACAACTTTAGGGTCAACTGTAGGGTCTCTGTTCCTGTGGCTCCAGGTAGGGTCCATCAGGGGCTGCCCTACACACCCAGTCCAAGTGCAATGGGACATGGGTTTTCCAAATACTAGTCCAGCCAGGTACACTGGCCTTCCTTCTCCTCATTAGAGTTGTGCGCAACAGAAAAAACTGTTTCAGATTTTTTTCGTTAAAGTGATATTAAAGTCACGTTTTTTTTCTTTAAAAATAACAAAATGTTATACTTACCTGCTCTGTGCAGTGGTTTTGTACAGAGCAGCCCTCATCCTCCTCTTCTCTGGTCCCCCGCCGGAGCTCCTGGCTCCTCCCCCCAGCTGAGTGCCCCCACAGCAAGCAGCTTGCTATGGGGGCACCCAAGCTGAGCCACAGCTCCCCGTGTCCATTCAAACACAGGGTGCGGCCTGGCCCTGCCCCCTCTCTCTCTTCATTGACTGACTGACTCTGATTGACAGCAGCGGGAGCCAATGGTGGTGCGCTGCTCTCTCAGCCTATGAGGAGGGGAGTCCCGGGCAGTGGAGACAATCCTACAACATTACTGGATCTAGGTGGGGCTCAGGTAAGTATTAGGGAGGCTGAGAGGGGCTGCTGCACACAGAAGGCTAATTAGGCAAATTAGGTGGTTGCCTTAGGCCTCGCGCTCACAGGGGCCTCGCGGCCACCTAATTTGCCTAATTTGTGCAACAGCGAAGCTGGACAGGTAGATCGAAATTCAGCCGACATGCAGAGTAACGCGGGAAGCAACTGTAATAAGTTCTCTTTCATGTCACGCTGCACCCTGGCGGCCCCGCCCCCTCCTCTCTTCTCATCCATCCCAATTTGCTTGTGACATCACCTGGGATGGACGAGAAGAGAGGAGGGGGCGGGGCCTCCAGGGAGCAGGGTGACATGAAAGAGAACTTATTACAGTTGCTTCCTGTGCTACTCTGAATATGAAGAAAACTGCTAGAAAACACTATACCTGAATTGCGGTGCCCCTGTACCCCCTGATGTGCAGTGCCCCTGTACCCCCTGATGTGCGGTGCCCCTGCACCCCCTGATGTGCGGTGCCCCTGCACCCCCTGATGCACAGTGCCCATGTACCCTCTGATGTGCTGTACCCTGATGTGTGATGTGCCCCTGTACCCTGATGTGCCTTGATGTGTGCTGTGCCCCTGTATCCTGATGTGTGCTGTGCCCTTGTTCCCTGATGTGTGCTGTGCCCCTGTACCCTGCTGTGCTCTGATGTGTGCTGTGCCCCTGTACCCTGATGTGTGCTGTGCCCCTGTACCCTGATGTGCGGTGCCCCTGTACCCTGCTGTGCCCTGATGTGCGGTGCCCCTGCACCTCCTGATTTGCTCTACCTCCTGATGTGTTGTGCCCCTGTACCCCCTGATGTGCTGTACCCTAATGTGTTATTTCCCTCTACCCCCTGTTGTGTTGTGCCCCTCTACCCCCTGATGTGCTGTGCCCCTGTACTCCCTGATGTGCTGTACCCTGATAATGGGCTGTGCCCCTGTACCCTGATGTGTGCTGTGCCCCTGTACCCTGCTGTGCTCTGATGTGCTGTGTCCCTGTACCCCCTGATGTGCTGTGCCCCTGTACCCTGATGTGCTGTGCCCCTGTACTCTGCTGTGCCCTGATGTGTGCTGTGCCCCCTTACCCCTGATGTTCTGTGCCCCTGTACCCCCTGATGTGCTGTGCCCCTGCACCCTGATGTGTGCTGTGCCCCTGTACCCTGTTCTGTGCTGTGCCCTGATGTGTGTGGTGCCCCTGTACCCTGATGTGCTGTGTGCCTGTACCCTGATGTGCCCTGATGTGTGCTGTGTCATGTGCCCTGTACCCTGATGTGCCCTGTACCCTGATGTGCTGTGCCCTGTACCCTGATGTGTGCTGTGCCCTGTTCCCTGCCGTGCCCTGTACCCCACTGTTCCCTGTATCCCGATGTGTGCTGTGCCCTGTACCCCAATGTCTCCTGTGACCTGATGTGTGGTGTACCCTACTATGCCCTGTACCCTGATGTGTGCTTTGCCCTCTACCCTGATGTATGTTGTATCCGGTATTCTGATGTGCCCCGTACCTTGCTGTGTACCCTGTACCCTGCTGTGCATTCTGCAGTTCCCTGTACCCTGCTGTGTGCCTCGTACCCTGCCCCATGTTCTGCTGTGTGCCCCATGGTGTGCCCCATGCTCTGCTGTGTACCCTGTGATGTGCACCATGACCTGCTGTGAGCCCCACAAAGTGCCCCATGTTCTGCTATGCGCCCCATGATGTGCCCCAAGTTCTGCGATGTGCCCCATGATGTGCCACATATTCTGCTGTGTGCCCTATGATGTGCCCCATGTTCTGGGTGCCCCATAATGTGCCCTGATCTCCTGTGCTCTGCCCTGCTGTCCCCTGTACACTGCTTATCTCAAGTTAAACCCAAACTGAGCATCGGTGCAGGAAAAAATAACAGCACAAATTTCACATAAAATAGGTAAGTTCTAAGATTTTTTTTCTATTATTTAATGCCATTTCTTATAACAATTGTTGTTCTATCACAGCTAGCTGATCACGTCAATGTTCCATGGGCTGTAGATCTGAATGCTATGGGTTACAGCACACCTAAATGGTTAGCCCCACTCATTAACCCCCAATGGTTGCCTTACCCTTGCCCCAGTTAATTTTTATTGCTTGGATTATTTTTTCCATTACGGGGGTGTGTGGGGCCTCAAGTCTAAGTTTTGCCTAAGGCCTCATAAAGCCTAGAGCCGCCTCTGCCTGTGATGAGATTATTGGCAGCATGGCTGATTAGCAACACATAGCCCATGTTCCGGCTCACGCTTTGCAGCCTACTAGGCTTTAGTTATAGTTGTAGGGGCCCTGCTGCTGTGGCTCCAGGTGGGGTCCATCAGCGGCTGCTCCACACACCCGGCCCAATTACACGGGGACATGGGTTTCCCAGGGACTAGTCCAGCCAGGTACGCTGGCCCTCCTTCTCCTGATTATGATGTGCACAACGGAAAAATCTGTTTCATTTTGAATTTGTTTGTTAAGTTAATAATTTCATGTTTTCATATTTGTTATGTTAGAATGATTTGTTTTCGGAATTCATTTTGTATATTTGTTATATTCAAATCGATTCAAAATTTGAAATTTGAATTTCGAAAAAGGCTATATTTGTTCTATTTTATTCTATTCTATTTTTTTATAATCTATTCTTTTATATTCTATTACGTTCCTTTATTTTCTATTCTATTGTGTTCTATTCTAGTCAGCAGCCTAAGTAGGAATCATTATTTCACTTGTATACCTTACTGTATTTATTGCAATATGTTTCCATTTTGAATTCAAATAAATTTTCAAATTCAAGTTCTTTTTTGAATTTTCATTCGGATAATTCGTTAAGTTATAATTCATTTTGGATTTGTTGAAATTATTTTCTATTGTGATTTGGAAATGTGGATACATCCCAATCTCTGAAACAACAAAAATTCAATCTGAATTTCAATTTGTAACGAAACAAATCACACATGTCTGCTCCTGATCAGGGCCAGTCCTCTGACTTAGGAAGTCTGTAGGCTTACTTCTTGTCCCCCAGGTGTAGGCCACCACTGATAACACCGGAAAAATGAGTCTGCTAATTAGAGAAGTAGTAAGTATGAGGTGGGATGTCAATACAGAAGTTTTAAACAAGGTCCAGAAAAGGCATCATCCCGAGAACTGAGAGACAAAATTACAGGCTAGCCAAAAAATGATGAATATGCCTCAAAAGGACACATAAAACTCAATAATTGTTATCAATAAATTTTGTATTTTTATAACATACAAATCTAAAAAGTCCACAAAATCATATATAGAGGGTGAATACAAGGTCACAGTGTGCAATACATAACCACCGCGACATGAGGAGTGTCTCTACTGGGTTGACGGTGAATTCCGCTTGCTTCAGGGGCGGACCTTGCTATTTTGATGCCCAATTCACCACTGCTGTTTGGTGTGGGATGGTAACACCAACAAGTGTTATTAGATCTTTTCTGGTCCACTGTGATTACCTTCCACGGTCCCTCACATTATTTTGTTGCATGGGGGCGTCACCCACCGACGAAACGTGTCCCGTGGGCCGGTAGGCACATACCCCGGGTAGTTTCAGACTCCACTGTGTTTGCAGTGATTGCATATTTGGCACATGTGGGAGACAGGTTGGATCAGTTCCCTGCCTCTCCAGTTGGCCCTTTTTATGTAGTGGGAATTTAGAGGTATATGTCACAAACCTTGTTCAAAATCTCTGAAGAAGCGGGTGACCCTGCGAAACGTGTCATAAAAGTCCCTGTGACAGACCATCAGGACCTAACATCCTACAAGTTATGGCACCTCTGTCCCTCTAATGCAGGCATCCTCAAACTACGGCCCTCCAGCTGTTGCGGAACTACACATCCCATGAGTAGTGTTGAGCGAACCCGGACTGTAACGTTCGGGTCCGTACCGAACTTTCGGGTGTCCGTGGCACGGACCCGGACCCGGACATTTCAAAAATCGTTCGGGTTAAAACTTTACAGGCCCAGGCCCAGGCACGGTGCCTGTGGGCTTTCAAGCCATGCCTGGGCTTGCAATGTCAGGCCCAAGCGAGTTGTGATGAGTACCCTACACATCAAGGCGTTGTCGACCTCCCGGCATCAAACTCCTACGGACGTAATCTCCCTGTCTCCACGGTATTGAACATCCTACAATCCAGGACTACCAGACAGTGTCCCTGAAAATACTGTGCAAAGCGTCCCAGTGGGCGAAGAAGTCTCTAAAACTTGTTCCAAACACTGTATATGGAGATTTAAGGGTGATGTATTTTTCCCGGTTGACCTCTCCGTCCCTTGACTAGGTTG
>BLSH010552741.1:396807-409289 GCA_018402905.1 Glandirana rugosa | reverse complement strand
TCACCCCCCCCCCCCCCCAATTCCCTTTTTATTAAGATGCATGCCTTGCCCATAACTAGTGGAAGCAAAAGGTAACAATGGGCAGCAACTGTCCAAGCCTTGCGAATTGTTTTTGGGCCACAATGCCCCACCAATGGATGGGTGAACACACATTTATGGCTTTGCAGGGGTCACATGTGCCGAAAAAGTGTCCTTTTACTGCAGTATTATGAACAGAAGAGTTTAGATGTACATTGAAGATTGTAAAGATGAGCAAATCCATGTTTTGTATTTCAATAGTTTTATTGGTTTATACAACAAAAACATTGTAAAGAAGAGTACAGCTTTATGTTGAAAAACGTACAGAATTTGAAATAAACTAAACCAGGCTTGGTACAATAAAGACACCAGACTGAAGTCTGCAAAGTGGGAAAAGAGGCTCATGGAGGGACTAGAGGCTTATTGCAAGGGGACCGAGGCAGTTAGGTCCCACTGGCCTCCAATGAGTCCGTTTAGGGTCAAGAGGGCCCAAGGCCTAAGTGATATCTCTTCCTCGCAACTAACATAACCTTTTCGTTGCCAAGGACTTAAACAACCAAGAGAGATATATAGTTTCATTAACCCATTAACATTATATACAAGTAATTAAGACACCAAGGAGAATTGTTAGTATCAGTGTGGCTGTATACCCAACCAAATAGATGAAATGTTCAAGTGAAGTCTCACCGGGAATGATCCCGGAAGTAGGCAAGGGATTAGGGACCGGGGCCCCGAGGGAGCATACCAGACCAAGGTCACCCCAATTGGGAACAAACTGTGACCTCGGCCCTCCACCCCCCACCCTGTCCGGCCCCCAAGCCCCCGCCGAATGATTAGGCAGATATAATGAGCATGTTAGCCCTAGCAAACCGTCATGGGTATCACATAATCTTACCTTGGCAAATCCATGTTTTTAGGTTTATTCAATTTACATTTAGGAAACTTCTAGAGTTCCTTTGGAGATGCTTCAGATATTTTTCTGACCTCTGTGTAATCTGCTTCTGACCTGTATCTGATCCCTTCCTGGCCTATTTCTAATTTCCTTCTAACCATCTTCCTGGCCTATTCCTAATTTCCTTCCAACCTTTTTCTGACCTCCTTCTGACTTGCTTGTGACATCATTCCAGCCTGATTTTG
Source organism: Glandirana rugosa (assembly GCA_018402905.1). Taxonomy (NCBI): domain Eukaryota; kingdom Metazoa; phylum Chordata; class Amphibia; order Anura; family Ranidae; genus Glandirana; species Glandirana rugosa. The sequence goes on along the minus strand of BLSH010552741.1, from coordinate 408,134 downwards.
ATCTACGCCTGACCTCCTTATAACCTGCATCTGACCCCTGCAGACCTATTCTTGATCTCCTTCTGATTTCCATCTAACAGCCTTCTGCTTGATTTCTTATAACCTTCTGATCTATTCCTTACTTCCTAACATCCATTTAACTCGCTTCTATGTTCCTTTTGACCTGAAGATGATGTTGTCATTCCTCTAAGTTCCTTCTGGCCGGATCCTGCTCTTCTTCTAAATTCCTTCTGACCTGCAAATAATCTTGTTATTCCTCTCAACTTCTGACTGAATCCTACTATTTTTCTAGCTTCCTTCTAACCTGCTTCTGATTTCTTTACAGCTTTCTCCTGATCCCCCCCCCCGACCTTAATCTGACCTCCTTCTGACCTACTACTGACCCCTTTCTAATCTGCTTCTGTCACATTTACCCCTAATGCAGGTAGTCAGGCACTATGGCTGGCTTCTGTGTTATTCACCTATAGCATCCCCCTTTCCCATAAGGCTAGCAGGCCTCCATTGCCCCCAGGGCTTATACACAATGCTATAATGACTGGCTACAACGCCGGAGCAGGCACAAACTGAACAAAGCAGATAGGCACTTGCAGTTGGCAGACAGACAGAGTGGTTCAATGGCAGTCCAGATACAAGGCAGGTAAGGTTTAGAATAGTCAGGGTTAATCCGTAGTCAAAAGACAGGCAGAGTTCAGAGAATAGTCAATATCTGACCCGAGGCCTTCAGCGAGGGAATCCAAACTAGCAGGCAGAGCAGACAAACAGAGAACCTGGAGTATGTGTTACAAATGCCATATCATAAGCATGAGACTGCAGGTTTGGCTGGCTTATATCAGGTTTGTTCTCCACCCGGAGACTGACCACATCAATCACCTTGCAGGTGGACCAGCACGCAGGGAGAATGTATCTCATCCAAAACCAGGATGCTGGAATAAGACGAGTAACTATCAAGGATAGCTGACAGCTTCTGACCCTTTTCAAGTCTGCTTTTGACCTCCTTCTAACATGCTTCTGACCTCCTCTTGACCTACTACTCTCCCTTTTCTAATCTGCTTCTGATTTCAAGTCTGCTTTTGACCTCCTAACTTCTTTCTAATCCACTAAAACAGTTCTCTTTGACTTGAACGAAAACCCGTGTGCACAGGTTTCTACATGAACACAAAAATGGGCAAAACACTTAACAGTCTCTAGATGCCCAACAAAGAAACATCAGGATGATCCATTAGGCTCTGTGAAGTGAAAAATAAAGGCGGGACTGTTGCACATTTGCAATTTCCACCATGTGCCCCTAATGGTCAGGTTCTGCCAAAGACAATATGGCAGTCATCAAGTATGGATTTGCACCCAAATGTTGCACCTGGTCCTTGATCTACATCTCTTCTTCCTGAAGGAGCAATATCACCCCAGTAACATTCAGAATTCCCTTAGGATTTAGGTGATCTTTGCCAATCCTGGAATTCAGCTTTTTTTCAAGCAACACAACGCCTTTAACCAGTGGGGTATTTAGGTTTTGTGCTGCCCTAGGCCTGACTAAACTCATGCCCCCCCCCCCCCACAGTTGGGGAACGCCGGCTGCCCTCACAACAACTCATTGGTTGGGGTCTGCTCCCTGGGCCCTCCGGGATGCCCTCCTCTGATGGCGGCCCTGCCTGTATTATCATATTGGCAGCACTAATAGTGCAAGCCTGCGGGGACTCTTTTTGTGCTGCCTCCCTGCAAAGTGCTGCCCTAGGCCTGGGCCTTGTTGGCCTAGGCCAAGATACAGCGTTGCCTTTAACTATAAAGAGATACAAAGTGATCCCCTTTTATCACATGCAAAATACATTGACAATGTATGACCACAAAGATACAATCAGAGCGCCAATAGTTCCATGAATAAAAATGTTTGCATGGAGATCTTTATTCTTAACTGTTCCCTGGAGAACCTTTGGAATTTTTGGCCTTTGCCCTGACATCTTCCTAAAGGTCAAAGCATGGTCCCGGTTTTCATAAATATCCCTGACAATAGCTGCTTTCATTGCTGGGCGTATCTGAAAACATTTTACAGTTGTGTTAATATATCACATCCTACGAGTGATTGAAAAGCAGTGATGTGAGTCATTGTAATCCGCCTCCTCATCAGGGTGTGTTGTGTACGGGCGGCGCTCAAACGTCTTGACTTTTTAAGACTGTGGACAGCAGGTGGGGGTGCAAGGAGACCACACAGTTGTACCGCTATCTCCTCCTGCTGGACGTCACAATTATTTTCTGACTTCCTTTTTCCATTGACAGTTTTATAAGGACTTATGCAAATTAGCCAATTAGATCCCATACCTCAAAGACATAAAGTTACTAAAAGGTCCAATTTAATTCCCAAATGTTTGTAAGTCTATATGAAGAAATTTCAGGGGCAGAACTAGGAATTATGGGGGCCCCATAGCCAAATTTGGATGGGCCCCCCCTGGGATGTAAGGAGAATTCATCCAACTGACCACCAATGTAAGGAGCATTCTTCCCATTGATCACCAATGTAAGGAACATTCTTCCCACTGACCACCAATGTAAGGAGCATTCTTCCCACTGACCACCAATGTAAGAAGCATTCTTCTCACTGACCACCAATGTAAGGAACATTCTCCCACTGACCACCAATGTAAGGAGCATTCTTCCCACTGATCACCAATGTAAGGAGCATTCTTCCCACTGATCACCAATGTAAGGGGCATTCTTCCCATTGATCACCAATGTAAGGAACATTCTTCCCACTGATCACCAATGTAAGGAGCATTCTTCCCACTGATCACCAATGTAAGGAGCATTCTTCCCACTGATCACCAATGTAAGGAGCATTCTTCTCACTGATCGCCAATGTAAGGATCATTCTTCCCACTGATCACCAATGTAAGGAACATTCTTCCCACTGACCACCAATGTAAGGAACATTCTTCTCACTGATCACCAATGTAAGGAGCATTCTTCCCACTGATCACCAATGTAAGGAGCATTATTCTCACTGATCACCAATGTAAGGGACATTCTTCCCACTGACCACCAATGTAAGGAGCATTCTTCTCACTAATCACCAATGCAAGGAGCATTCTTCCCACTGATCACCAATGTAAGGAACATTCTTCCCACTGATCACCAATGTAAGGAGCATTCTTCCCACTGATCACCAATGTAAGGGGCATTCTTCCCACTGATCACCAATGTAAGGAGCATTCTTCCCACTGATCACCAATGTAAGAGACATTCTTCCTACTGATCACCAATGTAAGGGACATTCTTCCCACTGACCACCAATGTAAGGAACATTCTTCCCACCAACCACCAATCTTAGGAACATTCTTCCCACTGATCACCAATGTAAGGAACATTCTTCCCACTGACCACCAATGTAAGGAACATTCTTCCCACCAACCACCAATCTTAGGAACATTCTTCCCACTGATCACCAATGTAAGGAGCATTCTTCCCACTGACCACCAATGTAAGGAACATTCTTCCCACTGATCACCAATGTAAGGAGCATTCTTCCCACTGATCACCAATGTAAGGGACATTCTTCCCACTGACCACCAATGTAAGGAGCATTCTTCCCACTGACCACCAATGTAAGGAGCATTCTTCCCACTGATCACCAATGTAAGGAACATTCTTCTCACTGACCACCAATGTAAGGGACATTCTTCCCACTGATCACCAATGTAAGAGACATTCTTCCCACTGACCACCAATGTAAGGGACATTCTTCCCACTGATCACCAATGGAAGGAGCATCCTTCCCACTGATCACCAATGTAAGGAACATTCTTCCCACTGACCACAAATGTAAGGAGCATCCTTCCCACTGATCACCAATGTAAGGAACATTCTTCCCACTGACCACCAATGTAAGGGACATTCTTCCCACTAATCACCAATGGAAGGAGCATCCTTCCCACTGATCACCAATGTAAGGAACATTCTTCCCACTGACCACCAATGTAAGGAGCATCCTTCCCACTGATCACCAATGTAAGGAGCATTCTTCCCACTGATCACCAATGTAAGGAGCATTCTTCCCACTGATCACCAATGTAAGGGACATACTTCCCACTGATCACCAATGTAAGGGGCATTCTTCCCACTGATCACCAATGTAAGGAACATTCTTCCCACTGATCACCAATGTAAGGAACATTCTTCCCACTGACCACCAATGTAAGGGACATTCTTCCCACTGACCACCAATGTAAGGAGCATTCTTCCCACTGACCACCAATGTAAGGAGCATTATTCTCACTGACCACCAATGTAAGGAGCATTCTTCCCACTGACCACCAATGTAAGGAGCATTCTTCTCACTGATCACCAAAAAAAGGGACATTCTTCTCACTGACCATCAACTAAAGGGACATTTTTCTCACTGACCTCCTACACACAATAATGATGAGGACTGACAGCTGCATGGGACATTGATCAGCACTTGGTGTAGAAGGCCCATGAATTGTTTTTTTCTTGCCATATTACTCTCATTACTCTGATAGGTTTGGACTGTGACGTCAATCTGTATGTGGTAGTATCGGTTCATGTGTCTCCCCACCTTATTAAATTAAATATGTTTTTTCCACCGCACTCTACTGCTCATTAAGATATTGTATTTCCTATGATTGTCTGAGGATGTTGGTGCGCTCTCTACAGCAAATAGCATTAGAGAGTCATTAGAAGATCAGTTACATTGGAGAGGTACAGACAGATCACAGCTCTGCCAGAGAAACCCTGCAATGTCTCTTCTATGGAATCAATGTACAATCCCATCCCCCGAGCCCCCTGCACCCGAATCTGGAATGTCACTGCTGCAATTTTTTTCCTATTATACTTAAATTGTATCTCTGCTCTAGGCAATTTTTTTTTAGACTTGGAGGGAACAAAGAAGAATTTGGACCTCCATCCAAATCAAAGGAAATTTTTGGCTAGACGCACACTTTTACCCTTTCGGTGACAATCCAAATTTTATTATTTTGCGTAAACATACAAAAACGCACATTTTGGACATGAAAACACACCTTAAAGCCCGATATATATGAGATTTTTTTTTCTGAAAGTAGAGACTCTGTAGAATAAAAAGGCGGAAGTATCAATTTTTTTATGCAAAAAATACATTTAAATTATTTAACCAGTTCCATTCCAACTTTCCACATCCAGTCCTACATGTAAAACTCATCTAGCACTCCTGCTCCTCATCCCGGCATCTCAGTTTTGCCTGTGGCATTCTCCATGTCTGTTTGTCCAACTGCAATGTGGTTGATGTGGCCAGACTCTGGGTGGAGACCAAACCTGATATAAACCAGCCAAGCCTGCAGTCTCATGCCAGCCAAGCCTGCAGTCTCATGACAGCCAAGCCTGTAGTCTCATGCCAGCCAAGCCTGCAGTCTCATGCTTGTGATAGAGTGTGTAATACCTGATCGTGCCACCTGTTTGTCTGCCCTGCTCTGCTAAATTGGATTTCCTCGTTGACGACCTAGGATCGGATATCGACTATTCTCTGAACTCTGCTTGCCCTTTCACTCTGGATGATGACCCTGACTATTCTGAAGCTTGCCTGTCTGCCAACCACAAGTGCCTGTTTGCTTTGCTCAGTCTGCGCCTGCCCTGGCGTGGTGGCCAGGCACTATAACATTGTGTATAAGTCCTGGGGGCAACCAAGTAACAATAGACCTGCTTGCCTTATGGGAAAGGGGGCTGCTATAGGTGAAGAACACAAAAGCCAGCTATAGTGTCTGACCATCTGCATTAAGAGTAAATGTGACAGAACCTCCATAAATAATATATTTTTTTAAGTAGAGGCCATAGAGAATAAAATGGTGGGTGTTGCATATTTGTATGTCACATATTTGTATGTCACACAATATTTGAGCAGTGGTTTTCAAGCGCAAATTTTTAGGAAAAAAAAACTTTAATGAATTTTAAGGTTCAAAAATGCAATAGAATAACCGATTGAAAATATAAAAGATGATGTTATGCCCAGTAAATAGATACTGAACATGTCACACTTTAAAACAGCATATACCTGTGAAACGGCACCAATCTACAGTACCTAAAGATCTCCATAGGTGGCGCTTTAAAAGCCTTTACAGGCAACACAGGAGGTCTGGTACTAGAATTATTGCTCTCACTCTCACATTCACAGTGATACCTCACATATGTGGTGTGATCACTGTTTACATATGTGTTCGGGACCTATGTTCATGTTCACATTTGCACATTTTTCGGGACATTGTTCATACAGGAGAGAACGATACAATGTAACATTGTTTATAAACATTGTTTATACCAGAGATAAAAACATACAAAGTAACATTGCTTATAAACATTGTTCATAAAGGAGATGCAATGCTACTTTGTGTCTCTCTGTCTCGTCTGAACAATGTTTATAAACACTGTGTCATACTGTCCTCTCTGTGACAGTAGCAGTTTCCGCAGCTGCATTTTAACAGTGGAGAATTGCTGGCAGGGTGAGAAGGATAGGATTTTAATCTAATCTAATTTTTTCAAGCTCACTTAGCATGTGCAGTGTCGACAACTGGAAAAATAATATTTTATAAAGGTCTCCACAGCAGATCAAAGAGGGAAAGCTGAGGAGGAAAGACAGACAGAGGTATTTGCTTCCAAATGAGGAACAATTGGGAGCTATGTTGATGGTAAGCTGGCTCCTTGCAGGATCATTGAGGAGTAGAGTTGAGCGAACCCGTGGATGTTCGGGTTCGGTGGGTTCGGCTGAACTTCGGAAAAAGTCCGGGTTTGGTACCGAACTTGACCCAAACTTTACCCCGAACCCCATTGAATTCAATGGGGACCCGAACTTTTCGCCACAAAAATGACTGTAAAAGAGTCCTGGAAAGTGCTAGAGGGCTGCAAAATGCTTTTAGAACAATAATCTGTCCCTTACAGCAACAGCAGGAACCTGACCCTATAGAACTAGGAGATGATTTTAGAACAATAATCTGTCCCTCTAAGCAGTAGACTCTACCTAGTCCAGTCAGATCTTTCTGTAATGCAGGATGAGATCTGCAATCTGTCCCTAAAAGTAATAGTAGTAGTAATCTCTACCTATCTATCTATCTGCAATCTGTCCCTAAAAGCAGTAGTAGTAGTAATCTCTACCTAGTTATTATCACTGCAATCTGTCCCTCACAGCAGTAGTAGTAATCTCTACCTATCTATCTATCTGCAATCTGTCCCTCAAAGCACCGGCAGCATCCTCTCCCTACACTACCCAGAGAGCATGTGACATGCAGCACTGTGACTCCAGCCTCATATAGAGGCTGGGTCACATGATGCACTGGCCAATCACAGCCATGCCATTAGTAGGCATGGCTGTCATGGCTTCTAGGGAAAACCAGTGAAACGCTTGTTGATTGGCTGCCCTGCAGCTATTCAACAGGCGTGATCAAATACCCGAACCCAGAACTCGAACCCAAACTTTTTTCAAATGTCTGGGTTCGGGTCCGGGTCACGGACACCCCAAAGTTCGTTACGAACCCGAACTTTACAGTTCGGGTTCGCTCAAGTCTATTGAGGAGCACCATAGCCTAAGGCGCTTTCCTACTGGTCAGCAATATGTTGGGTGGAAGAAGAAAGGATTTACCTGCTAAAGGATTTGTAGTATCCTTCAGCCCCTCTTGTGATCCTGATGCCCCCTGCCAGACAGCTCTGCCAGGTCCTCCTTGCAGACTACACAGCATCTAAGCAGTACAGCCTGGACCAGAACTTGCTGACTGGACAAAGAAAGGGCAGCAGAACACAGAGGTCATCCCTATACTCTCTGCTCCAGTATCCATGTTCACAGTGTTGGCCTGACAGCTCTGTACAAAGCCACAGAAGCTCTGATTGACTCAGAGTGTAATATTTGCATCTTTCATATCTCTCCAGAGTTGGGAGTTAAAATGAATTGTCGATCAGTAGAGGACAGACTCCTGATTTGACATCTTTGGAGGAATTTGAGGTTTTGGATTTATTGCCACGGCTCCCTATGGCTCTTGGCCCCTGGTGGCTAATTGACTGGCAATCACAATGATGGCACTTGGCCCAGGTATTACTTCCCTTTGTAGCTCTAGGAGCAGCACTGTGGGATCCTGCCATTGAAGTAATCAGTCTCATCGTACATTGAGGGGATCACAGCTGACAAGGTCCTTATCGTCTTTCCCCTTCTCGGTCAAGGTTAGCAGCTCCTCAGATTGCAGAAAGTGTTTCGTGCTTCTTGAGGCCGTATCTGCACACCCCACCCCGGGCCTGGAATGTGGAACCTAAACAGCAGCCAACCATCATTAGCTGCAAGAATTATACCATTCCAGCCAGGGAATAACGATATCCAGACATGGAACATGCTGATTATTAGACCTGATGGATCAGATGCATTTTGTGTCTGATATACACATGCATGGTACATCTAGTGAAGTCTGCTGCAAACTTATGATGGATCTGTCAGTAAAAACAACAGCAAATCAGCCCTATAATTCCCATCCTACCTTATTAGGATGCACGTGGATCTGCGGTTTTTCCTTCTACAGTATACACTGACTGGCAATTACATCAGGAACCTTGGTGTCCTACCACAGTGTACAATGATTATATCAGGACCCTTGGTGTCCTACCACAGTGTATGATAGTTATATTAGGAACCTTGGTGTTCTACCACAGTGTAGATTGGTTACATCAGGAACCTTTGTGTCCTACCACAGTGTAGATTGGTTACATCAGGAACCTTGGTGTCCTACCACAGTGTACAATGGTTATATCAGGAACCTTGGTGTCCTACCACAGTGTATGATGGTTAGATCAGGAACCTTGGTGTCCTACCACAGTGTATGATGACTATATCAGGAACCTTGGTGTCCTACCACAGCGTACAATGGTTATAGCAGGAACCTTGGTGCCCTACCACAGTGTACGATGGTTACATCAGGAACCTTGGTGTCCTACCACAATGTATGATGATTATATCAGGAACCTTGGTGTTCTACCACAATGTTTGATGATTATATCAGGAACCTTGGTGTCCTACCACAATGTTTGATGATTACATCAGGAACCTTGGTGTCCTACCACAATGTTTGATGATTATATCAGGAACCTTGGTGTCCTACCACAGTGTATGATGATTATATCAGGAACCTTGGTGTCCTACCACAATGTTTGATGATTATATCAGGAACCATGGTGAGAGTGATGTGACTAGCTCAGTGTTCTCTGTACAACACTGTGGTATATATCAGAGTTATATAGAGTAAATGCATAATAATAATAATACTATTGTGTGACTGTGGGGGGACATTAGAGTGTAAGCTCCTCTGATACAGAGACTGATGTGATTGGCTCAGTGATCTCTGTACAGCACTGCAGTATATGTCAGAGCTATATAAATGTATAATAATAATAGTGTGTGACTGTGGTGAAACATTGGAGTGTAATATTTATTGGTTGAACTAGATGGACTTATGTAGCTTTTCAACCAGCCTAACTGCACCAGAGCAGCTTACAGAGACTGAGATGTAAACATTTAATTATAAGAGTAGGTTCACACAGGGACGATCCGACTTTGCGTGACTTTGGGCGACTTACAACGCGACTCAAAGCGAGGCGATTTTGCCTGTAGCCAATCAGAGAATAAATCTCTTCTGACATCATTCTTTTTCCTGTAAAGTCGCTTCAATATAGATGAGGGATCCGACTTGGAGGCAACTTCCATTGAATTCTATGGGCACAAGTCGGATAGAAGTCGCCTTGAAGTAGTACAGGAACCTTTTCTGAAGTCAGAGAGACTTCAGCTGTGCACATTAAGACGGCTCCCATTCACTTCAATGGGATTTCTTCTGTCAAGCAACTTGGGGCGACTTGGAGCGACACAAGTCGGATCCCAAGTCGCTGTAGTGTGAACCAGCTCTAATAATGTATGGCTTTGTGGACATTGGAGTGACAACTCCAATGGTGCAAAGTCACACACTTATTTTTATACACATACACTATTGTTATCTTTATATAGCTCTGATATTTACCACAGTGCTGTACAGAGAACCCTGAGCCAGCCACATGAGTCTCTGTACCAGAGGAGCTTACACTCTAATGCCTGCACTAAATTCCCACACTATTATTTTTATACATTTATATCGCAGTATTCGCAGAAAAGATAACAATCTCATGTCTATGCCTTGTATCCTTGAGAGGGAAGAAATGATCCATCAGTGATCTTGGTGGTGGATTTGGTCATCCTGATCTGTAGTGTTCAAGTCTTCAGCATTGGTTTGTCTCCAACACAATTATGTAACCTATGATACAAATGAAATAATGGGGAGTTTACTAAGAAAATTTGAGTCCAATAATTCCGAAAATACCAGAAATTCTGAAGTCATTATTCACATGGAGTATCAATATTTACCCACAAGTAGAACTCTCTGGGGTCGGTATTCGTTTTTTTCAGTCTTGTTAATAAAAAACATATAACAATCACCGGAATGTCAATTACAGAACTGAATTCCATGGAGAATGCAGCTACTCTGTAATTGCACAGAAAATTATCTCACTGTAATTCTTTAAATCTTTTTGAGAAAACCCCCTTTCTGTGGAAAATCAGTATAATTTTGATGTGAGACTCGGGCTTCTCGCTGCCAAGACCATGTGTAAGATTGATAAAGAACGGCTGTAATCGTCAAAAACTGACAGTGACTACTGGCAAGCTGGTTTTCTTTTTTTACTTTTAATAACATTTTAGAACATTTTTGTAATGGCTGGTTTATGTTATAAACAAAGCGTAGGCTTCTCACTGGGCCATGCCACACACACAGAGCTTTGGTCATGTTACAAAGAGAACTACCACCATGTACCCAACACTGTATCTTGGCCTAGGCCAAGGATAGGCAACCTGTGGCCCTCCAGCTGTTGTGGAACTACATTTCCCATGAGGCATTGCAAGGCTGGCAGTTACAATTACTCCCAGAAGCATGATGGGACTTGTAGTTCTACAACAGCTGGAGGGCCGCAGGTTGCCTACCCCTGGTCTAGGCCAACAAGGCCCAGGCCTAGGGCAGCACTTTGCAGGGGGGCAGCACAAAAAAGAGTCCCTGTCTGCTTGCGCTACACTTTTAGTGTAGCGCCAGTCTTATGGGGCGGACTGGGCCGGGAGACAAATCAGTCTGGCACCCCCATAAATCGGCTACACTTCTGCCAGTATGATACCGGCAGGGCCACCATCGGAGGAAGAGTGGCTACCACCGGGACGGCCATAGTATGACCGTCTTCACATCGGCTAAATACCCCCACGGTCTGACTAAACAGAGGGCCGGGTCAGGCGGGGTATTCTGACCGCGATGTGA
>BLSH010552741.1:335901-347683 GCA_018402905.1 Glandirana rugosa | reverse complement strand
CACACCCAGGGAACATTGTTAACCCCTTCACTGCCCCCTGCTGGTTAACCCCTTCACTGCCAATGACATTTATACAGTAATCAGTGGACATTTAAATTTCTGATCGCTGAATAAATGTCATTGGTCCCAAAAAAGTGTCAAAAATGTCCGACATGTCCGCCCGGATAACAAAGTCCCGATAAAAATCGCAGATCGCCGCCATTACTAGTAAAAAAAATAATAATAATAAAAACGCCATAAATCAATTCCCATAGTTTGTAGACGCGATAACTTTTGCGCAAACCAATCAATAAACGCCGATTGCGATTTTTTTTTACCAAAAATATGTAGAAGAATATATGTCGGCCAAACCCAATGAATAATTTTTTTTTTATTTTTTATTTTTGGATATTTATTAGAGCAAAAAGTAAAAAATATTGTTCTTTTTTCACAATTGTCGCTCTTGGTTTTGTTCATAGCGCAAAAAATAAAAACCGCAGAGGTGATCAAATACCACCAAAAGAAAGCTCTATTTGTGGGGAAAAAAGGACATCAATTTTATTTGGGTACAACGCCGCACGACCGCGCAATTGTCATTCAAAATGCGACAGCGCTGAAACCTGAAAATTGGTCTGGGCAGGAGGGGGGTTTAAGTGCCCAGTAAGGAAGTGGTTAAGACCGTTGGGCGGACGTCATTTCTGACGTCATTTCCGCCGGCCGTGTTATGGAGCCGCCCAGTCGGCTCACAGACACTGGGGGGAGAGGATCGGATCTTGTCCGGCGCTGCCGGTGGGTTCGGTAAGCGGCGGAGATGACCGGAAAGCGGCGGGGGGGGGGGGGCACCTCTCCCGCCGCTGATAAAAGTGATCTTGCAGCGAATCCGCCGCTAAGACCACTTTTATCTTGCAGGGAATCGCCTGCTGAAAAAAACGGTATCTGAATGGTGCCTGCAGCTGCACCCACCATTCAGATATCACCACTCAAACCCAAGGACGTCATATAACATCCGGCGGTAAGGAAGTGGTTAAGCTCAACATTTAAGAGACAGAAAAAAAACCCTTCTGCTTCTCCTAAACTCATCTAAACTTTGTACAAAAAATGTTCTATATGATCGTTATTTTCTGCCAAGTGAAGTGGAGTTTTTTTTAAGCCCAGTGTGCATGGAGCTTAACCACTTCCCGTCTGGCGTATAGACAAATGACGTCTGGGCGGGGGGTTCATTATCCTGACTGGACGTCTATTGACGTCCTCAGGATAATCCGCGATCGCGCGCCCCTGGGGGCGCACATCGCGGCGATCGGTGGTGTCGTGGGTCAGGCTGACCCACTGCATTACCGACCGAGGTAAAAGGCTTCGATCCGAAGCCTTTTACCATGTGATCAGCCGTGACCAATCACAGCTGATCACAGTGTAAATAGGAAGAGCCGTTGATCGGCTTTTCCTCTGCTCAGGTCTGAAGACCTGAGCAGCGGAGAGCTGATCGGCTGCTCTCCTGAGAGGGGGGGGGCTGCGCTGAATGTTTATCAGCGCAGCCACCCTCAGGATCACCCCACTGGACCACCAGGGAGCCGGATCAGGGCCACCAGGGAGCCCCCCCCCCCCAGCCGGACATCGCACACAGGCCGCCCAGGACCACCAGGGAATGAAATTAGAGGCCGCCCAGGACCACCAGGGAGCCCCCACTAGACCACCAGGTAAGGGCATTATTGTGCACTGTTAGGGATGGCACTGTGCCCATGTATGATGCCTGCCAGTGCCATCCCTAACAGTGCTTGTTGCACCTGTGCCCACCACTGCCACCTATAAGTGCCCACCTGTGTCACCTATCAGTGCTCACCCGTGCCACCTAAAAGTGCCCACCTGTGCCACCTAAAAGTGCCACCTATCAGTGCCCAGTGCCACTTATCAGTGCCGCCTAGGAGTGTCCATCAGTGCCGCATATCAGTGCCACGTATCAGTGCCCGTCAGTGTTGCTTGTCAGTGCCGCCCATCAGTGCTGTATATGTGCCCCATCATCAGTGCAACCTCATCAGTGCCAGTCTGTACTGCCTCATCAGTGCCCGTCAGTGTAGCCTCATCAGTGCCCATCAGTGTAGCCACGTCAGTGCCCGTCAGTGAAGGAGAAAATGTACTTTATACAAATTTTTGTGACAGAAACAAAGAAAAATGGTTTTTTTTTTCAAAATTTTCGGTCTTTTTTTTCTATAGCGCAAAAAATAAAAACCGCAGGGGTGATCAAATACCACCAAAAGAAAGCTCTATTTGTAGGAACAAAATGACAAAAAGTTTGTTTGGGTACAACGTCGCACGACCGCGCAATTCTCATTCAAATCGCAACAGCACTGAAAGCTGAAAATTGGTCTGGTAGGGAAGTGTTCTAAGTGCCTGGTATTGAAGTGGTTAAAGTGGTAGTAAACCCTCCTACCATTTTCAGCCAAGGAAGCTGCCATCTCGGCCTCTATTTAATCTACAACTGCCATGATGCTGCACATGTGATCAGCTATGACATCAGCCATTGGATGGTTTGACAGTTTGGTTTAGAGCACAACCAATGGGAGTGTTACATTTCCGGCACGTGCCTAAAATGGAACTGGTTTTTAAACTGTTAAATGGATGGGTTTACTACCGCTTTAACTTTTTTTCTCTCCCTCGGATCCCGATGTCGGTATATTTTTTTCATCTCATCTTCATTTTTATTTATTAACTCCGTTTTATCTTTTAGATTTAGCAGGAATTCTGTGAGTTATGTTGTATTTGTGTCTGCTAATAGTTTTATTGTATTTTTAGCAAAATATAGCTTTAATATTTTCTTGGGGGGGCGCGATTTTTATCAGCAGCCCTGGTGCCGCCCATCACCAACACTTCAGGGTTGCCAGTCTCCAAAGTGGCCTTTGCAGTGGTATCACAAAGCCGGCATGCCGGTTCATTTGCCGATCGGTTATTTCTCAGGACATTACAGGATATCAGTGTCCTTTCTATGGCTGAGTAGAAGCAAAGTTGTTGTGAAATTGCGAAAAGGAGACGCAGCTCTCTGCAGCTGGATATTATCCTGATGAAGTGATTATGGGCTGGGGTGCAGATAATTGCTAGATAATTGCAATAATTACTATTGCAATTTCCTAAGAAATAATGTAGAATTGATTTCAGTGAGATGATTTGGTGAGGTGATCCCCCCCTCTCCAGAGCCGTGCCCCTCCATTATCATCGCACAGCGTTCTCTGATTTTGGGGTCGGCTCTTCCAGGGTGCACCTTGTAGGTGTTGTCCTATCTGTATGCACAGAAGGTGACCATAAACCGAAGGTACAGAGTGACCATATGGGAAGCTGGCTGCAACAAAGTAACTTTGTTCACTAACCACTTGCCCACCACCTAACTGGGAATCTGAAGTTAAATACCATCGTTGTGGCTGCAGCTAGATGCCCTAACCCCGGTATCGTCTTTTCCCTTGAGTGGCTTGCTTTCCGATAAAAGTGATCCCATCGCTGATTCGCCAGTGCCCCCCTCCCGCCGCTTCCCAGTCATTTCCGAGCTTACCGGAGCCATCGGTAAAGGCCGGAACCGATCAGATGCGGCCATTTGCTGGGCAGTAAGTCGAGTGAGGGCAAGATGACTTGGATCTATGCCCTTGGAGGACCAGATTAACCTCCGACGTCATTCCGGGTTTCTCACGTGATTTTTTTTTTGCTTTTGCTTTTAAAGGTAAAGGAGAGATTTGGGGTCTTTTTGACCCCGGATCTCTCAATAAAGAGGACCTGTCATCCTTATTTTCTTATCTTGTAATAGAAATGTAAACATCCCTTGTAATAATAGAAATAAGCACAAATGAGCGCTCAGAGTCCAATAGAAAGTATGTAGGATTTTAATTTTGGTTGTGGTGAAGCCAACGCGTTTCGGGGGATCACAGGTTCCCCCTTCCTCAGGGCTGCTCATGTTTGATTGCAGGGTCTTTCAAGAGTTGTTTGTCTATTATGATATTTGCATCTGGTTCTGCGAGATCGGCTAGACGGTATCCACTTTCTAATGGACTCTGGCTGCTCCTTTGTACTTATTTTCTAATCCAAACGTGGAAACGACGCTTCCAGCCGTTTCCAGGGGTAGCAGCCCAGGCCCCGCAAGAGGACCCACCACCTCGTTTTCGCCCAGCCAGCTAGAGGCATCGGGAGTGGGTACTCACCCACAACTGTTTATATACAGACTCTCAATCAAGGGAGTCAATTCAGCACGGTCTTTTATCTGTAAACCCCATTTCTATTACAGGGGAAGTTCACATTACTTGTAACAGGAATAAAAGTGATCAAACAAAAAAATAAATAAATAAAGGGAAAGTGTAAAAATGAAAAAAATAAAAAAAATTTGAATAAATAATAAAAAAAAAATTAAAATGCCCCATCCCTCTGTGCTCGCATGCAGAAGCGAATGCATACGTAAGTCACACCCACAAATGTATGGTATTGCCACGATCTATAGAGAGAGAGCAATAATTCTAATTCCAGACCTCCTCTGTAACTCTAAACTGGTAAGCTGTAAACATTTTTAAAGCTTCGCCTAGAGATTTTTAAGTGCTGAAGTTTGTCACCATTCCACGAACGCGCGCAAATTTAAAGAGTGACATGTTAGATATCTATTTACTTGGCGTAATATCATCTATCATATTATACAAAAAACTGTGGTCAGTATTGTGTTTTTTTTTTTTTTTTTTTAATTCAGATGGGCACAGTGAGGCTGCATTGATGTCACAGTGAGGCTGCATTGTTGGCACAGTGAGGTTGCAGATGGGCACTGTGAGGCTGCAAATGGGCACTGCACTGATGAAGCTTCAGATGGGCACAGTGAGGCTGCAGATGGGCACAGTGAGGCTGCATGAGCACAGTGAGGCTGCATTGATGGCACACTGGGACTGCAAATGGGCACAGTGAGGCTGCATTGATGGCACAGTGAGGCTGCAGATGGGCACAGTGAGGCTGCATGAGCACAGTGAGGCTGCATTGATGGCACAGTGAGACTGCAGATGGGCACAGTGAGGCTGCAGGTGGGCACAGTGAGGCTGCATTGATGGCACAGTGAGGCTGTAGATGGGCACAGTGAGGCTGCATTGATGGGCACTAATGAGGCTGCAAATGGGCACAGTGAGGCTGCATTAATGGCCACAGTGAGGTTGCATTGTTGGCACAGTGAGGCTGCAAATGGGCACTGCACTGATGAGGTTTCAGATGGGCACAGTGAGGCTGCATTGATGACACTGTGGAGCTGCAGATGGGCACAGTGAGGCTGCATTGATGGCACAGTGGAGCTGCAGATGGGCAAAGTGAGGCTGCAGGTGGGTACAGTGAGGCTGCATTGTTGACACGGTGAAGCTGCAGATAGGCAAAGTGAGGCTGCAGATGGGTACAGTGAGGCTGCATTGTTGGCACAGTGAGGCTTCAGATAAGCACAGTGAGGCTACATTGATTGCACAGTGGGGCTGCAGATGGGCACCATGAGGCTGCATTGATGGGCATTGATGAGGCTGCAAATGGGCACAGTGAGGCTGCATTGATGGGCACCGATGAGGCTGCAAATGGGCACAGTGATGTAGCATTGATGGGCACTGATGAGGCCGCAGATGGGCACAGTGAGGCTGCATTGATAGGCACTGATGAGGCTGCAGATGGGCACAGTGATGTTGCATTGATGGGCACTGATGAGGCCCCAGATAGGCTTAGGGAGGCTGCATTGATTTCTTGTATCATGTCCACAGTCTCTGAACATCTCTTGTATCATGTCTGCAGTCTCTGATCATCTCCTGTACTACATCTGCAGTCTCTGACCATCTCTTGTACCGTGTCTTCAGCCTCTGACCATCTCCTGCATCATGTCCACAGTCTCTGACCATTCTCCTGTATTATGTCTGCAGTCTCTGACCATCTCCTGTACCATGTCTGCAGTCTCTGACCATCTCCTGTATCATGTCTGCAGTCTCTGACCATTCTCCTGTATCATGTATGCAGTCTCTGGCCATCTCTTGTACCATGTCTGCAGTCTCTGACCATCTCCTGTATCATGTCTGCAGTCTCTGACCATCTCCTGTATCATGTCTGCAGTCTCTGACCATTCTCCTGTATCATGTATGCAGTCTCTGGCCATCTCTTGTATCATGTCTGCAGTCTCTGACCATCTCCTGTATCATGTCTGCAGTCTCTTACCATCTCCTGTAGTAGGTCTGCAGACTCTTACCATCTCCTGTATCATGTCTGCAATCTCTGACCATCTCCTGTATCATGTCTGCAATCTCTCACCATCTCCTGTATCATGTCTGCAGTCCCCGACCATCTCCTGTATCATGTCTGCAATCTCTGACCATTCTCCTGTATCATGTTTGCAGTCTCTGACCATCTCCTGTATCATGTCCTCAGTCTCTAACCATCTCTTGTATCATGTCCTCAGTCGCTAACCATCTCTTGTATCATGTCCTCAGTCTCTAACCATCTCTTGTATCATGTCCTCAGTCTCTAACCATCTCTTGTATCATGTCCTCAGTCTCTAACCATATCTTGTATCATGTCCTCAGTCTCTAACCATCTCTTGTATCATGTCCTCAGTCTCTAACCATCTCTTGTATCATGTCCTCAGTCTCTAACCATCTCTTGTATCATGTCCTCAGTCTCTAACCATGTCTTGTATCATGTCCTGATGATTGCTCCACCTTTACCACTTTTAACCAGAATTTGCTCTTGTATATAAAGCCCTATGTGCTTTCATATCTGTCTTATGTATATATAATACACTTCAAATGTGTTTTGAAATGCATGGTTTTCCCTTTTATGGACAAGAAAATAATGGCGTTATGCTGTTAGGCTGGTAGAATAATGCTATGGGGCTGGTATGAAATTTTTCCCAGGGCTGGTTTTTATCCCCACTCTGGCCCTGCAGAGAGGAGTGGTGGGCACAGAATGGTTGGTGAGATGGATGAGTCTGGCAGCGGCATTCATGATGGACTGAAGAGGGGAAAGCCTATGGAGGGGTCAGCCAATGAGGAAGATGCAATAGTGAAGATGAAAGATAACGCGGGAGTGAATGAGTTGCTTAGTGGGGTCAACATTTAGAAAGGGGCGTATTCGGGAGATGTTATGGAGGTGAAGTCTACAAGCTTTTGACAAAGATTGAGTTTGAGGAAGTGGAGTGACATCCATGCTGATATGTCAGTTACTAAGCTATAAATGTGAGGTGTAATGGTTTTGCACAGAGCAGCCCCAAGCCTCCTCTTCTCAGGTCCCCTGCTGATGCTCCTGGCTCCTCCCCCTTGACCGGTGCCCCCAATAGCAAGCACTGTTGTGTGCTCGCTCCCGAGTCCTGCTCTATGCGTCCATAAGACACATAGAGCTGCGGCTCGGCCCCGCTGGCTCACTGGCTGTGATTGACAGCAGTGGGAGCCAATGGATCCTGCTGCTGTCCCAGCCAATGAGAAGAGGGAGTCCTGGGACAGCTGAGCCTATTGTTCACATCACAGGATCGAGAAGGGGCTCAGGTGAGTATTGGGGGGGGGGGGCTGCGGGGGGAGCAGCACACAGGTTTTTAACATTTAGCATTTACAACCACTGTAAATAACACTGATAAATGAAAGAAAAACAAGTCTTTTCTATTTTTTGTTTCATTCTTCTTGGCTACAGATTACTCTAAAAAATATATATATATTTTTTTTTGCAAGGCAATAGCTTAGTTTGTCCCCCTCCCAAAAAATGTAACTCCTTAATGTCATTGCCACATAAAGAGGCCCTTAATAATCAGCCTCTATGAAGTGGTAAGAGCAGTGGCAAGCATAGTCCTCTTCTTCTTCCCCTAACTGATATTCTGTGACTTGTCTCTGATTGGCGGACATGTTTGTTTTTGGAAAAATTATTATTTCTCATGTCCAGAAGAACATTGTGGCTCCAAATATTGTTCTATGGCCACTCTCTAATTAGATGGACCCGATGTTCGTTCGACTCAAATATTGGCATTCGCTGAATTTAGAACATTATGGGGCATTCACGGCAAATTCGTGCGCCGATGAACACCCCATAATGCAGTGCGAGATCTCAGGGAAATGACATCCGTTGATTGGCCAAACCATGCACATGACCTGCATGCTTTGGCCAATCATAGCGCACTCTGCTGTGAGAGCCATGATTGGCCAAAGGCAGGGTGCCTTTGGCCAATCATGGCTCAGGGGTCTCAGTCCATGCCCCACTCTCATAAGGCTATTAAACAGCGGCCGTATGTAGTGTGTGAAAGTGGAGCTAGCAGTTAGTTGAGCTAGGTTAGTTAGTGGCATGTAGGCAGTGTAGTATATAAATACAGTGTAGAGTATATGCAGACAGTGCAGGCAGTGTAAAAATATACACAGTATCTCACAAAAGTCAGTACACCGCTCACATTTCTGTAAATATTTTATTCTATCTTTTCATGTGACAACACTGAAGAAATGACACTTTGCTGTAAAGTAGTGAGTGTACAGCTTGTATAACAGTGTAAATTTGCTGTCCCCTCAAAATAACTCAACACACAGCCATTAATGTCTAAACCGCTGGCAATAAAAGTGAGTACACCCCTAAGTGAAAATGTCCAAATTGGGTCAAAGTGTCAATATTTTGTGTGGCCACCATTATTTTCCAGCTCTGCCTTAAACATCTTGGGCATGGAGTTCACCAGAGCTTCACAGGTTGGCACTGGAGTCCTCTTCCCCTCCTCCATGACGACATCACAGAGCTGGTGGATGTTAGAGACCTTGCGCTCCTCCACCTTCCATTTGAGGATGCCCCACAGATGCTCAATAGGGTTTAGGTCTGGAGACATGCTTGGCCAATCCATCACCTTTACCCTCAGCTTCTTTAGCAATACAGTGGTCGTCTTGGAGGAATGTTTGGGGTCTTTATCATGTTGGAATAGTGCCCTGCGGCCCAGTCTCTGAAGGGAGGGGATCATGCTCTGCTTCAGTATGGCACAGTACATGTTGGCATTCATGGTTCCTCAATGAACTGCAGCTCCCCAGTGCCGGCAGCACTCATGCAGCCCCAGACCATGACACTCCCACCACCATGCTTGACTGTAGGCAAGACACACTTGTCTTTGTACTCCTCACCTGGTTGCCGCCACACACGCTTGACATCATCTGAACCAAATAAGTTTATCTTGGTCTCATCAGACCACAGGACATGGCTCCAGTAATCCATGTCCTCAGTCTCCTTGTCTTCAGTAAACTGTTAGCGGCTTTCTTGTGCATCATCTTTAGAAGAGGCTTCCTTCTGGGACGACAGCCATGCAGACCAATTTGATGCAGTGTGCGGCGTATGGTCTGAGCACTGACAGGCTGACCCCCCACCCCTTCAACCTCTGCAGCAATGCTGACAGCACTCATACGTCTGTTTCCCAAAGACAACCTCTGGATATGACGCTGAGCACATGCACTCAACTTCTTTAGTCGACCATGGTGAGGCGATGTTCTGAGTGGAACCTGTCCTGTTAAACCGCTGTATGGTCTTGGCCACCGTGCTGCAGCTCAGTTTCAGGGTCTTGGCAATCTTCTTATAGCCTAGGCCATCTTTATGTAGAGTAACAATTATTTTTTTAAGATCCTCAGAGAGTTCTTTGCCATGAGGTGCCATGTTGAACTTCCAGTGACCAGTATGAGAGAGTGAGAGCAATAACACCAAATTTACCACACCTGCTCCCCATTCACACCTGAGACCTTGTAACACTAACGAGTCACATGACACCGGGGAGGGAAAATGGCTAATTTGGTTCCAGTTTGGACATATTCACTTAGGGGTGTTCTCACTTTTGTTGCCAGCAGTTTAGACATTAATGGCTGTGTGTTGAGTTATTTTGAGGGGAGAGCAAATTTACACTGTTATACAAGCTGTACACTCACTACTTTACATTGTAGCAAAGTGTCATTTCTTCAGTGTTGTCACATGAAAAGATAGAATAAAATATTTACACAAATGTGAGGAGTGTACTCACTTTTGTGACATACTGTATATATATATATATATATATACTGCTTTCAGTGTAGACTATATACAGTGCGTGCTCGGATAAGGGTCAGGCATAGATTTTAAGGGGAACTCCACGCCAACATTTTTAAAAAACTTGGCATCGGGTCCCCCCAAAATCAATACCAGGCCCTTCAGGACTGGTATGGATTTTAAGAGGAACCCCACGTCAATTTAAAAAAAAAAAAAACATGCGCCAAAATCCAAAATTTAATAAAGAAATGGCCAAAATCCATACCAGACCCTTATCTGAGCACGCAGCCTGGCAGGCGGGGGTGGGGGAGCGGGTGCCCCCCCCCATCGAACTGTACCAGGCCACATGCCCTCAACATGGGGGTCTGCGGGCAGGGGGCTTATCGGAATCTGGAAGCCCTCTTTAATAAGGGGGCCCCCAGATCCCACCCCCCAAATGTGAATGAGTATCGGGTACATTGTACCCCTAATCATTCACCAAAAATGTGTAAAAAAAACCACAAGAGACAATTAGGGACAAGTCCTTTATTAAAAAAGGAAAAAAAAAGTGTCCCACGATTTACATCCACATCAAGCACGGCATGCGACAGACCAAAAAAAAATTCCCGAAAAAGCTCCTCCTCGATGGGAGGCTCCCGCTGACTTCTGTCTTTTTCCGCTTGACAGCTCTTATAAAGGCTAGGGCGGGGCCACCAAGTGATGTTAGCGGGTGACCCCACCCCTTCTGATGTCATGGGGCATCAGAGGGGGCGGGGTCACTCAGTTACATCACTGGGTGGTCCGGTCTTTGAGTATAAATAAACTGTCAAAGCAAAAATAGGTCAGTCGGCGGGAGCCCTCTCATTGGGGAGAAGAGGTTTTGGGGTTCTTTTTTTTCTTATTTTTCGGGTCGTCGCTTGCTGTGATCGCTGGACACTTTTTTATTTCTTTTTAATAAAGGACTTGTCCCAAATTGTCTCTTGTGGTTTTTTCTTTTTTGACACTTTTTTGGTGAATGGATAGGGGTACGATGTACCCGATACTCATTCACATGGGGGGGGGTCAGGATCTGGAGCCCCCTTGATAAAACCCCCCGCCCACAGACCCAGACATCCACAGCCCAGGGTTGTTGGGAAGAGGTTCTTGTCCCCATCAACATGGGGACAAGGTGCTTTGGGGTGGGGGGCGCAAAGTCTACCCTGCCCCAAAGCACCCACCCCCCATGTTGAGGGCATGTAGCCTGCAACAGGTCAGGAGGGGGGGCGCTCGCCCGTCTACCCCCCCCCCATCCTGCCCTGCCAGGCTGCATGCTCGGATAAGGGTCTGGTTTGGATTTTTGGGGTGATCCCACATCAAATTTTTTTTCATTTTGGAGTGGAGTTTCCCTTAAAATCCATACCAGGCCCGAAGGGACCCCACACAATTTTTTTCAGTTATTTATATTGCCGGGAACCAGAAATACATTACAGCCATGAGCAATTTTGAATGACAATTTTTCCTTTAGAAATGTCATTTTGCGGCGACACTGTTCTAAACATCACACAGATGCGCCAGTTTACAGGCAGACTAAGGGGAACCCCCAGGTACGATATTTCAATTATAGCATTATTAAAATCACTGCTCCCCAAAAAACGATCAATTTTAAAACTTTTTTTTCATTGACACATGTCCCCTAGGGCACTACCCAGGTCCCCATACACTTTTTATGGCAATAAAAATTAGCACTTTTGATTTTTCATATTCCTGTCCCACAGACTTTAATAGGATTCGCACAAAGTTTTGTCTGTTCGCATGTTCTGGTGCAAACCAAACTGGGGGGGGGGGGGGGGTGCGGACCATA
>BLSH010552741.1:319652-334286 GCA_018402905.1 Glandirana rugosa | reverse complement strand
GAAAAAAAAAGAAATGTGGCCCTGAAATGAAAAAGAAACACTGTGGCCCCGGAAAAAAAAAAGAAACATTGTGGCTCTGAAAAAAAAAAAGAAACATTGTGGCGCTGAAAAAAAAAAAGAAACATTGTGGCGCTGAAAAAAAAAAGAAACATTGTGGCGCTGAAAAAAGAAACATTGTAGTCCTGGAAAAAATAAACATTGTGGCCCTGAAAAAAAAGAAACATTGTGGTCTTGGAAATAAAAAGAAACATTGTGGCCCTGAAAATAAAAAGAAACATTGTGGCCCTGAAAATAAAAAGAAACATTGTGGCCATGAAAATAAAAAGAAACATTGTGGCCCTGACAATAAAAAGAAACATTGTGGCCCTGAAAATAAAAAGAAACATTGTGGCCATGAAAATAAAAAGAAACATTGTGGCCCTGACAATAAAAAGAAACATTGTGGGCATGAAAATAAAAAGATAAATAAAAATAAACACAGCAAGCAATCCCTCCTGTGCCCTTTCACACCGAAGCGCAGTAAACTTGAACAGAAAGCTTCAGAGCGCCTCCTATTCATTCATCTCCAGTGCAGCAGCTGAGGCTACAGAGAAAGGGACCCGTGAATTTCAGTCTCTTTCTCTGTGTCGAATGTGAGACATCAGGGGTCTGTTTTGGCCCCTGATATTTCACCAAAGGCCCTTAATAGAGCAGATAAAAATGTAAATAAATAATAAAATAAAAAAATAATTAAAATAAAAATGAAATTCAAGGGATTATTACAAAAAAAATGAAGGACTTTAAATATCAGCATTTGGATAGCTCTTCAGAGAGCATATGACAGGCGATGATTCGGCATATTGCCTCCTTACTGCCAGCTTTAACCCTGCACTAGCGCACCACAGCCGCATGCTTCATATTTGCTTGTGGAGCGCTTGCAGAGCAGCATTAATCAATTGAATGGATATTGATTGATGAGGGTATCATTTCTGCCATGGCTGTGAAGCACTGCATCGCGGCCGTGGCATTTTAGAGAAATTGGTATTTCATTTGATAGACCGACACAAAGTGGCACATAATTGTGAAGTGGAAGGAAAATGATAAATGGTTTTCAACATTTTTTACAAATAAATCTGTGAAAAGTGTGGGGGGGCATTTGTATTGCGCCCCCTTAAGGGCTCTTTCACACACACGGAGCCCTTTTTGACGGCCCCGCTGAGCCGGCGGATGACAGGACTCCGTGCAGAGACTGACCTGTCAGAGCTCCATTCTCCTCTATGGAGAATCGGATGAGCACGGACTGTCTGTCTGTGCTCATCCGATCCGATCCGCCAGACAGATGGAAAATAGGGTTTCCACCCGTCTGTTTCTAGTGGATCGGAGCGGATCGGATGTCAGCAGACATGTCACTGCTGACATCCGCCACTCCATAGAAGTACATGGAGCGTCCGTTTGGGTCCGCCTGAAAAACTGACAGGCGGACCCAAACGATCCGTGTGTGTGAAAGAGCCCTTACTCTGATGCCCCTAACTAAAGTAGTGGAACCAATTGCCTTCAGAAGTCACCTAATTAGTAAATGGAGTCCACCTGTGTGTAATTGAATCTCAGTATAAATGCAGCTGTTCTGTGAAGCCCTCAGAGGTTTGTTACAGAACATTAGTGAACAAACAGCATCATGAAGGCCAAGGAACACACCAGACAGGTCAGGGATAAAGTTGTGGAGAAGGGTAAAGCAGGGTTAGGTTATAAAAAATATATCCCAAGCTTTGAACCTTTCACCAAGCTCTGTTCAATCCATTATCTGAAAATGGAGAGTATGGCACAACTGCAAACCTACCAAGACATGGCCGTCCACCTAAACTGACCAGCCGGGCAAGGAGAGCATTCATCAGAGAAGCAGCCAAGAGGCCCATGGTAACTCTGGAGGAGCTGCAGAGATCCGCAGCTCAGGTGGGAGAATCTGTCCACAGGTTCTCCACAAATCTGCCCTTTATGGAAGAGTGGCAAGAAGAAAGCAATTGTTGAAAGAAAGTTATAATAAGTTCAGTTTGCAGTTTGTGAGAAGCCATGTCGGGGACACAGCAAACATGTGGAAGAAGGGGCTCTGCTCAGATGAGACCAAAATTTAACTTTTTGGCCAAAAAAGTAAAACGCTATGTGTGGGGGAAAACTAACACTGCACATCACCCTGAACACACCATCCCCACCGTGAAACATGGTGGTGGCAGCCTCATGGTGTGGGGATGCTTTTCTTCAACAGGGACAGGGAAGCTGGCCAGAGTTGATTGGAAGATGGATGGAGCCAAATACAGGGCAATCTTAGAAGAAAACCTGTTAGAGTCTGCAAAAGACTTGAGACTGGGGTAGAGGTTCTCCTTCCAGCAGGACAACGACCCGAGCTACAATTAAATGGTTTAGCTCAGTGATGGCAAACCTTGGCACCCAGAGGAGTAACTAGAACCTTCAGGGCCCCAGTGCAAGAAATTATGAAGGACCCCCCTGACCCCTGGCCAGGACCCTTCCCTCTTCCCACTGATCCTGGGGCCCTTTACTCCCATCGCGGGTCCCTTTATTACGGTACCGCAGTGGGACCCTTTCACACGCTCTGCAGCGGCCCCCTTTCTGCCATCTTCAGGCCTCCCCATGGTGGGGGAATGCCAGGGCCAGGTCGCAATTGCAACCCTGATAGTTCCCTCACTGGTGTCAGTAGTTTTTAATTTTAATTTTAATTTTATTTTTTTTTTTTACCATTTAATTTTATTTCTTTTACAATTTTTTTAGGAGCCCTGTTGGGGGGCTTTGATGAGATATTAGGGCTCTAAACAAACCTCAGCCCTCAATCTCCATCTGAGTAACCTCAGCTGCCCAGAATGAATGGACAGGAATAGCTGTGCACCGAGCCTCCCATTCATTCAGAAATGGAAGTATAGTAAAAAAACAGTTTACTATGCTTCAGTTATGAATGAACCAATTGGTGCCAATCACTGACTCTGTTCATTCAGAAAAGGAAGGAGCTGGTAAATGACAAATTTACCGACCCGTTCCCATCTCTCTATCATGACAAATCTTCTACAGCAGCTGGCAGGAGAGAGGAGGAGGGAAGACAGCAGCTCTGTAGGGGGGACACAGGGACCCTGGGAACAGCAGAAGACAAGTAAACTGGATAGGAGGGGCGGCGGGGGGCAGCATATAGAGCAGAGATATGCAATTAGCGGACCTCCAGCTGTTGCAAAACTACAAGTCCCATCATGCCTCTGCCTCTGGGTGTCATGCCTGAGTCTTGCTATGCCTCATGGGACTTGTAGTTCTGCAACAGCTGGAGGTCCGCTAATTGCATATCCCTGATATAGAGGAACCAATCTCCTGCATTAGGAGGAAAATAGAGGAGATTGGTTTCTCTAAATACCACCCTCGCCATCCCTCCTATCCAGGTGTACAAGGGAGGCACATGGGCCCACTGGACCATGGGGCCCGGTTGCAATTGCAACCCCTATCGTTACGCCCCTGCTGGCACCCCAGATATTTTGGAACCACATTTCCCACGATACTCATGCACTCTGCAATGTAGTTGCCCATTATCGCACATCATAGTTCCAAAACATCCGTGCCAAGGTTTGCCATCACTGGTTTAGATCAAAGCGTATTCATGTGTTAGAATGGCCCAGTCACAGTCCAGACCTAAATCCAATTGAGAATCTGTGGCAAGACTTGAAAATTGCTGCTCACAGACGCTCTCCATCCAATCTGACAGAGCTTGGGGAATTCTGCAAAGAAGAATGGGCAGAAATGCCCTCTCTAGATGGGCGAAGCTGGTAGAGATTTCCCCAAAAAGACTTGCAGCTGTAATTGCAGGGAAAGGCGGTTCTACAAAGTATTGACTTCGGGGGGCGCCATGCAAATGCCCCTCACACTATTCACAGATTTATTTGTAAAAAATGTTGAAAACCATTTATCATTTTCCTTCCACTTCCCAATTATGAGCCACTTTGTGTCGGTCTCTCACATAAAATCCCTATAAAATGCGTTTACGTTTTTGGCTGTAACATGACACAATGTGGGGAATGTCAAGGGGTATGAATACTTTTTCAATGTAAGCTTCCAGAAAGTGGTAATCTGTGAATGAGGGTGACACAAGTAGCTCAGTTCTCATTGCTCTCCCTGTTATGTAATAACGGACGGAAAGACAAACACTGAGTTTTTTTTTCTGATTAGATGGCCGCGTAGAGGATTAAGAGGGGGTGTCGCGGCCCCGGCCAGCAATAATCTAAACGCTTCCTATGCCATGGATTGTTGAGTCCATTTGTCTCCGACTTTCCTCCTTGACACAGAAAGCTCTTTGAATCGCCTTCCTTCCAGTCCCTCGTTATCAGCGCTCCGATAGGCTGGAAACGCGCGGCGGATGCGGAGATAGGGAGGCAAGGCCGGAGGTTTGCACACTGTCAGCTCCGCACTACAAAGCGCGCTGTACCCTGGATTTGGTGGGGGGGGTGCGGAAACAGCAGGCGGTATGACGCAGAGCCAAGGACGGCGTCTGCAGGAAATGGCGGCAGATCAGAGACCTGCCATACCGCGGCGGTGCACAGATAGGGATGGTTTTCTGAATGGTGGGGGGAATGATAAAGTGGGAGCGAGTGACATGATCCAGGATGCTGGCTGGAAACATCGAGGAACAAGGAAGTCGCTATCTCGTCATTCCACGTCCAGCAGACCGGTGGCTGAAGGAGTCTGCAGCGGCTTGGTTCAGAATTAACCACTTCAGCCCCCGGAAGGATTTCCCAGTTTAGGACCGGAGCCTTTTTTGCGATTCGGCGCTGCGTCGCTTTAACTGAGAATTGCGCGGTCGTGCGACGTTGTACCCAAACTAAATTGACGCCCTTTTTTCCCCACAAATAGAGCTTTCTTTTGGTGGTATTTGATCCCCTCTGCGTCGTTTCTGATCGCCGCTATAAAGAAAAAAAGAGCGACAATTTTGCAAAAAAAAAAAAATTCTTACTTTTTGCTAAAATACAAATCCAAAAAAAAAATAAAAAACGTTTTTTTTCATCGGTTTTGGCCGATTTCTATTCTTCCTCATATTTTTGGTAAAAAAATTGCAATCAGCGTTTATTAATTGGTTTGCGCAAAAGTTGCCGCGTTTACGAATGATGAGAATTAGTTTATGGGGTTTTTGTTTATTTATTTATTTATTTTACTAGTAATGGCGGCGATCTGCGATTTGTAGCGGTACTGTCAGGTGGCATGACCGTGATCTACTGATCCCTGTGATTGGGATGCGTTGGATCTGTCATGCCCCTGCCAGCCCAGCCCACACACAGTTAGAACACAGTTAACCCTTTGATGGCCCCCTGCAGGGAAGGGGGTGACTGTGTTCCCTCACTGTGTACTCTGTGGGGGCTGGGCTGGCAGGGGCATGGACAGATCTAACGCATCCCGATCACAGCGGTCACTAGATCGCGGTCATGCCGCCTGACAGAGCTGGGAACCATCGTGTTTACATACTATTTTTTTTTTTTACTGGTAATGGCAGCGATCTGTGATTTTTATTGGGACTGCAATATTGCGGCGGACATGTCGGACATTTTTGACACTTTTTTGGAACCAATGACATTTATACAGCGATCAGATCTAAAAATAGCCACTGATTCCTGTATAAATGTCATTGGTCCCAAAAAAAGTGTCAAAAATGTCCGACATGTCCGCCGCAATATTGCAGTCCCAATAAAAATCACAGATCGCTGCCATTAAAAGTAAAAACCCCATAAATTAATTCTCATGGTTTGTAAACGTGTCACGGTCATGCGGCCTGACAGAGCTGGGAACCGCCGTGATTACATCAGCGGTTCCCCGTTTTTCCTCTCTAGAAGGCGATCGCGGGTCACCGGCGGACATCAAATCCGCCCGACCCACCGCCACACTCACACAGAGTGCAGCGGGCATGAGAGCGCTACTGCGGCTGCGCGGATCGCCGCTTGTAGACGGCGATCTGCGCAGCCAACTTGCCGCCGTTTATGTACGCGAGGCGGTCGGCAAGTGTACCGCAGTGCTAAATAGCAAAAAATGGCCTGGTATTGAAGGAGGGTAAAACCTTCCGAAGGTCAAGTGGATAAAAAAAAAATGTGCAATTCCCAAATTTATAGAAAAATGCACACTTACATCACATTACTATTTTAAAAAATGCACGGCTTCATCAGCACATTACATTATTAGGAGGTCACACAGCACTTTAAATCTATCGTTTTCACACATTTCAGGTCTCCCAGGAATTAAAATCAATCACTTTCCAACCAGAGAGTTGGAGGACTCACAGGACAGAACAAAAAGAAATCCCCATAGCGTAAAACCAAATGATTTTATTTACATAAAATCAAAATGGCACTCACTGGATATCTCTTTAACGATGGCATCAAACTCAGAAGCAAAGAATGAGCATAAACCAGTATATAGAAATCCAAGATGGCACCCGCGCTCCGCCCAACGTGATGATGTCCCTAGGCTCCTACCGCTGACGCATTGCATCCATACAGGTCTTTCTCAAAGGCTAAACGCACTGTGCAAAAAGTGCAACATGTCCTATTATTTTTCGGCACATACCAGCGCAGCACATTGGTGTGAACTTAATCCAATTGCCTTGTTCTTGTGTTTTCAATATTGAGGAGTCTGTATCAGGAGGAGCTATAATGCACAAATGCAGGTGGGAACGCCTAAAACTTTCAATGGGCAGAAGCAGAGTTGGGAAATATGGCAGGGTGATCTGGAACAGTAGTTTTGCACTAAAATGATCATCAGTACACCCTCTGATCCCTAGGGAGCTTAGATAAGGAAGAGAGTCATCACAGCAAGGAGCAAGTGGAATGTTCATCAAAACACCCTCTGATCCATAGGGAGCTTAGATAAGAAAGAGAGCGATGACAGCAAGGAACAAGTAGAATGTCCATCAGTACACCATCTGATTCCTAGAGAGTTTAGATAAGGAAGAAAGCCATGACAGCAAGGAGCAAGTAGAATGTTCATCAGCACACCCTCTGCTCCCCAGGGAGTTTAGATAAGGAAGTAAGGCATGATAGCAAGGAGCAAGTACAATGATCATCAATACACCCTCTGATTCCTAGGGAGTTTAGATAAGGAAGAAAGTCATGACAGCAAGGAGCAAGTAGAATGATCATCAGTGCACCCTCTGATCCCTAGGCAGCGTAGATAAGGAAGAGAGCCATGACAGCAAGTACAATGGTCATCAGTACACCCTCTGATCCCTAGGCAGCTTAGATAAGGAAGAGAGCCATGACAGCAAGTACAATGGTCATCAGTACACCCTCCGATCCCTAGGCAGCTTAGATAAGGAAGAGAGTCATGGCAGCAAGTAGCAAGTACAATGATCATCAGTACACCCTCTGATCCCTAGGGAGCTTAGATAAGGAAGCGAGGCATGGCAGCAAGGAGCAAATAGAATGTTTATCAGTACACCCTCTCATCCATAGGGAGCATATATAAGGAAGAGAGCCATGACAGCAAAGAGCAAGTAGAATGATCATCAGTACACCCTCTGATCCCTAGGGAGCTTAGATAAGGAAGAGAGTCATGGCAGCAAGGAGCAAGTAGAATGATCATCAGTACACCCTCTGATTCCTAGGGAGCTTTGATAAGGAAGAGAACAATGATAACAGCAAGGAGTCAGTAGAATGTTCATCAGTACACCCTCTGATCCCTAGGGAGCTTATATAAGGAAGAAAGCCATGGCAGCAAAGAGCAAGTAGAATGTTCATCAGTACACCCTCTGATCCCTAGGAAGCTTAGATAAGGAATAGAGCCATGATAACAAGGAGCGAGTAGAATGTTTACCAGTACACCCTCTGATCCCTAGGGAGCTTAGATAAGAAAGAGAACCATGATAGCACAAAGCGAGTAGAACGGCAACAAAAGTGAGTACACCCCTAAGTGAAAATGTCTAAATTGGGCCCAAAGTGTCTATATTTTGTGTGGTCACCATTATTTTCCAGCACTGCCTTAGCCCTCTTGGGCATGGAGTTCACCAGAGCGTCACAGCTTGCCACTGGAGTCCTCTTCCACTCCTCCATGAGGACATCACGGAGCTGGGGGAATGTTAGAGACCTTGCGCTCCTCCACCTTCCGTTTGAGGATCCCCCACCGATGCTCAATAGGGTTTAAGTCTGGAGACATTCTTGGCCAGTCCATCACCTTTCCCCTTAGCTTCTTTAGCAAGGTCGCCTTAGAGGTGTGTTTGGGCTTGTTATCATCCTGGCATACTGCCCTGCGGTCCAGTCTCCAAAAGGAGGGGATCATGTTCTGCTTCAGTATGTCACAGTACATGTTGGCATTCATGGTTCCCGCAATGAACTGTAGCTCCCCAATGCCAGCAGCACTCATGTAGCCCCAGACCATGACACTCCCACCACCATGCTTGCCTGTAGGCAAGACACACTTGTCTTTGTACTCCTCACCTGGTTGCCGCTACACACGCTTAACACCATCTGAACCAAATAAGTTTATCTTGGTCTCATCAGACCACAGGACATGGTTCCAGTAATCCATTTCCTTAGTCTGCTTGTCCTCAGCAAACTGTTTGCAGGCTTTCTTGTGCATCATCTTTAGAAGAGGCTTCCTTCTGGGATGGCAGCCATGCAGACCAATTTGATGTAGTGTGTGGCGTATGGTCTGAGCACTGACAGTCAGACCTCCCACCCCTTCAACCTCTGCAGCAATGCTGGCAGCACTCATACGTCTATTTCCCAAAGACAACCTCTGGATATGACGCTGAGTATGTGCACTCAGCTTGTTTGGTCGACCATGGTGAGGCGCTGTTCTGAGTGGAACCTGTCCTGTTACACCGCTGTATGGTCTTAGTCACCATGCTGCAGCTCAGTTTCAGGGTCTTGGCAATCTTCTTATAGCCTAGGCCATCTTTATGTAGAGCAACAATTCTTCTTTTCAGATCCTAAGAGAGTTCTTTGCCACGAGGTGCTTCCAGTGACCAGTATGAGAGAGTGAGAGCGATAACACCAAATTTAACACACCTGCACCCCATACACACCTGAGACCTTGTAACACTACTGAGTCACAGGAGGGAAAATGGCTAATTGGACCCAATTTGGATATTTTCACTTAGGGGTGTACAAACTTTTGTTGCCAGCGGTTTAGACATTCATGGCTGTGTGTTGTTATTTTGAGGGGACAGAAAATTTACACTGTTATACAAGCTGTGCACTCACTACTTTACATTGTAGCAAAGTGTCATTTCTTCAGTGTTGTCACATGAAAAGATAGAATAAAATATTTACAAAAATGTGTGGGGTGTACTTACTTTTGTGAGATACTGTATCTAACCATGGTTGACAGAGCTCTCTGTGCTCACTGCACACTCCTAGAACAGTGACTGAGCTATCAGACAGCATTTGGCTTGTGCTAAAAATTGGGAGCCAGTGGGACCATCTCCGGGTCATGTGACCACTGTGACAGCCAATTACAGTGGTCATATGATTGACTGACATTGTTAAAGGGATGCCAGGGCTGGGCAGGAAGGGTTTAAGTCATTCTGTTCTTCATGGAAGACAATTCAGCTCTGCTTAGAATAATGTTGAAAACGTGAGTGCAAGTGTGATTAATGATATCAGTCAGGGCTTTACTTCTATCATTTCTATTTATATGTGTATGGAAGCAGCAACATATGCATATGTAATGAAAATATTTCTGCCTCCGTGCACATACACATATACACTATATTGTCAAAAGTATTGGGACACCTGCTTTTACACGCACATGAACTTTAATGGCATCCCAGTCTTAGTCTGTAGGGTTCAATATTAAGTTGGCCCACCCTTTGCAGCTATAACAGCTTCAACTCTTCTGGGAAGGCTGTCCACAAGGTTTAGGAGTGTCTATGGGAATGTTTGACCATTCTTCCAGAAGAGCATTTGTGAGGTCAGGCATTGATGTTGGACGAGAAGGCCTGGCTGGCAGTCTCCGCTCTAATTCATCCCAAAGGTGTTCTATTGGGTTGAGTTCAGGATACTGTGCAGGCCAGTCAAGTTCCTCGAACCCAAACTCGCTCATCCATGTCTCTATGGACCTTGCCTTGTGCACTGGTCCAAATTATTTAGTGGAGGGGGGAATTATGGTGGGGGTTGGTTTTCAAGGGTTCGGCTTGGCCCCTTAGTTCCAGTGAAGGGAACTCTTAAAGAGTCCGCATGCCAAAACATTTTGGACAATTTCATGCTCCCAACTTTGTGGGAAGAGTTTGGGGATGTACCTTCCTGTTCCAACATGACTATGGACCTTGGTTTGTGCACTGGTGAGCAGTCATGTTGGAACAGGAAGGTACATCCCCAAACTCTTCCCACAAAGTTGGGAGCATGAAATTGTCCAAAATGTTTTGGCATGCGGACTCTTTAAGAGTTCCCTTCACTGGAACTAAGGGGCCAAGCCGAACCCTTGAAAACCAACCCCCACCATAATTCCCCCCTCCACTAAATAATTTGGACCAGTGCACAAGGCAAGGTCCATAGAGACATGGATGAGCGAGTTTGGGGTGGAGGAGGCCCCTGAAGACGTCATTCTGTGACGAAACATGTCGGGAGGAGCTTAGGACGCGACACAGGAGTGCGATCTGGACGCGGCGGCCATCTTGTTGGTTAAGAACACTGTCTACTTCATTTTATTCCAAACAGCAATCCAAAAGCGATTGAGTCAGCACTCCAGAATTTCTTCCAATGACTTTATTGACTGTAGACCATGCACATACAGTAATACAGCAGACGCGTTTCGGCAGTTACGCCTTGTTCACCGCTTTTTATTCCAAACGCCTGTATTTATTGGAGACATGTGAGTGTAATATTGCTTTGCCTATTAAATTTTAACTTGATTTACTGCACTAAGAGTGTGCCCTTCTGCATTTCATGGCTATTGTGATGGTGAGGAGGAATCCATTGAAATACATTGTGGAGTTTGCCACGATTCCCATTATCCATATTTGATGTAGCCTGTTTCATCTACCCTTGATTCCAGCCTGTGTTTACGGATAGAGGATCTGAGAGGCTTGTTTGACCCCTGTAAAAAGGTTCCTCACGATCTGGTAAGAGGCAGTGTGGGTGATGGTGGGGGGCTTACTATCTCCTGACATTTCATCAACGTCGTGGATTGTTGTCACCCTTCAAAGGACTCAATGTTATAAGGACTTTATAACATCTATTAGCGCTGCACCACTACATTTAAGTCCCAATACTTTTGACAATTTAGTGTAGTTAAAAAAATAATAAAAGCAAAGCCATAAGTCGTAGATGCTCTCTAAGAAGATCTGAATTGTCCCCTACGAAGAACGGGGTGATTATAAAGATAAACCTCCTCGGTGGTAAATTCCCTCAGTCCTTCTATTTGCTCCTCACTGTCATGGCTCTCCTCCTTATCTAAGCTCCCTAGGGATCAGGGGGTGTACTGATGATCACTCTGGACAGTTTTATAAGCTTTTTATGCTCCTACTTGTTACATCACTTCCTGCATCCATGACCCTGACCTGCAGGAGGTAATTAGCCATCCCAGGGGGTTCCTGGAGCTTATGAGGCTTTTGTTTTGGAATGCGCTAATGTACATCTGCTTGCTCCTATGCTGAATCCAATCTTTATTTTAGACGTGAGAAATATATACTGCTCAGCGCTGGCTCGGTAAACAGAAGAAACACGAGAAGAGAGTTGTTTTATTGTGAGCTCAGAATGTTCCACACAATGCACAGCTCGGGTCCCCGAGTTCTTCCTGGAAAGTGTTCCAGTAACTCCATAAACTTTCACAGGGTAATTAAATGTATCTTATAAATATGTATATATAAATGCAAAGCAGATTGTCAAATATGACCACACACACACATTGCAATCAGATCTTACAATCTAATATACAGTGTAAAGAATTCACAGCGCTTCACTTTTTCCACATTTTGTTATGTTACAGCCTTATTCCAAATGGATTAAATTCGTTATTTTCCTCAAAATTCTACAAACAAAACCCCATAATGACAACGTGAAAGAAGTTTGTTAGAAAGCTTTGCAAATTTATTAAAAAATAAAACATCCCATGTACATAAATATTCACAGCCTTTGCCATGACATTCAAAATTGAGCTCAGATGCCTCCTGTCTCCACTGATCATCCTTGAGATGTTTCTACAACTTGATTGGAGTCCACCTGTGGTAAACTCAGTTGATTGGACATGATTTTGAAAGGCACACAGCTGTCTATATAATGTCCCACAGTTAACAGTGCATGTCAGAGCACAAACCAAGCCATAAAGCCCAAAGAATTGTCTGTAGACCCCCAAGACAGGATTGTATTGAGGCCCAGATCTGCAGTATTGAAGGTCCCAAAGAGCACAGTGGTCTCCATCATCCCTAATGGAAGAAGTTTGGAACCACCAAGACTCTTCCTAGAGCGGGCTGCCCATGCCTCAGGTAAGAAGGGCGTTAGTCAGGGAGGAGACCAAGAACCTGATTGTCACTCCGATAGAGCTCCAGCATTTCTCTGTGGAGAGAGGAGAACCTTCCAGAAGAGCAACCATCTCTGCAGCTCTCCACCAATCAGGCCTGTATGCCAGAATGGCCACACGGAAGCCACTCCTCAATAAAAGGCACATGGCAGCCCGCCTGGAGTTTGCCAAAAGGCACCTGAAGAAACAACAACATTCTCTGGTCTGATGAAGCAAAGATTGAACTCTTTGGCCTGAAGGGCAAGCGTCATGTCGGGAAGAAACCAGGCACTGCTTATCTCCTGGCCAATACCATCCCTACAGTGAAGTTTGGTGGTGGCAGCATCATGCTGTGCAGGAGCAGCCCATCCATTATGGGCACAGTAGTGCCGCCTCCCCTTTCCCTCCCACCCGCCTCTCCCATCCATGCACCCGGCTTCTTTTCAGGTCGCCGGGATGCATGAATTACTATTGCGGCGGTAGGCATGAGTGTTTTTGTGAAACATCTATTAGAGGTGCCATTTGGGGGGGTGCCGTTCGAAGGGGTGAGGTGCCATTTGGGGGGGGGGGAAGCACCAGCCGCCACGGATGCTGTGGGGATGTTTTTCAGCGGCAGGAACAGGGAGACTAGTCAGGATTGAGGGAAAGATGAATTCAGCAATGTACAGAGACATCATTGATGAAAATCTGCTCCAGAGCGTTCTGGACCTCTAAATGGGGCGAAGGTTCATCTTCCAACAAAACAACGACCCTAAGCACACAGCCAAAATAACAAAGGAGTGGCTATGGGACAACTCTGTTAATGTCCTTGAGTGGCCCAGCCAGAGCCCAGACTTGAACCCCATTGAACATCTCTGGAGAGATCTGAAAATGTCTCTGCACCGACGCTCCCCATCAAACCTGATGGGGCTTGAGAGGTTCTGCAAAGAAGAATGGGAAGAACTGCCCAAAAATAGGTGTGCCAAGCTTGTAGCATCATACTCCAAAAGACTTGAGGCTGTAATTGGTGCCAAAGGTGCTTCACCAAAGTGTGGAGCAAAGGCTGTGAATACTTATGTACATGGGGTTTTGTTTCCTTTTTTATTTTTAGTAAAGTTGCAAAGATTTCAAACCAACTTCTTTCATATTGTCATTATGGGGTATTGTTTGTTGAATTTTGAGGAAAATAATGAATTTAATCCATTTTGGAATTTTGAATTTTTAGTGGGAACTCACCTCTTGTTGCAGTTGGGAGACAGGGATGGAGTGTTGTCACCCTATAACAGGAAGTGAAGTCTATGTGACAGGGTGACAACACATGAGAGCAAACTGGAGACGAGGACAGAGTGTTGTCACCCTATAACAGGAAGTGAAGCCTATGTGACAGGGTGACAAAATGTGAGAGCAAACTGGAGACAGGAAAGTGTTGTCACCCTGTCATATAGGCTTCACTTCCTGTTATAGGGTGACAACACTGCATCCTTGTCTCTCATTTGCCCTCCTGTGATGTCACCTTGTCATGTAGGCTTCACTTCCTGTTATAGGGTGACAACGCTCCATCCTTGTATCTCATTTGCCCTGCTGTGTTGTCACCTTGCCATATAGGCTTCACGTCCTGTTGTAGGGTGGCAACGCTCCATCCTTGTCTCCCATTTGCCCTCCTGTGATGTCACCTTGTCATATAGGCTTCACCTCCTGCTATAGGGTGACAACGCTCCATCCTTGTCTCTCATTTGCCCTGCTGTGTTGTCACCTTTTCATATAAGCTTCACTTCCTGTTGTAGGTTGACAACACAGGAAGGCAAATGGGAGACAAGGATGGAGTGTTGCCACCCTACAGTATAACAAGAAATGAAGCCTCTGTAACAGGGTGACAACACATAAGAGCAATTGGGAGACAGGAAAGTGTTGTCACCCTACAAGAGGAAGTGAAGCCTATGTGACAGGGCGACAACACATAAAAGCAAATGGAAGACCGGGCTGAATTGTTGTCACCCTATAACAGGAAGTGAAGCCTATATGACAAGGGGACAACACATGAGGGCAAATGGGAGACTGGGATGGGTTGTTGCCACCTTATAACAGGAAGTGAAGCCTATATGACAAGGGGACAACACATGAGAGCAAATAGGAGACTGGGATGGGTTGTTGCCAAGTATATCCGAAGTGAAGGACAATATTCCACCGTTGTTGGGTAGGGTCAGAGGGTAAACGGGA
>BLSH010552741.1:292668-303588 GCA_018402905.1 Glandirana rugosa | reverse complement strand
CAAAGTGGCCACGTCCAGGGTCGATCAGAGGCTCAAGGTAAAAGCATATCCTGGGTCATGTTTAAACCCTGCGAGTCTGTAATTGGGTCAGAGTTACTAGAGTTCAGGGCAGCATGACTTATACAGACAGCTCTCTCGTGCCCCCCCAGGTTCTGGAATGTTGGAAATTGTTCTAGAAGCAAGAGGGCGTATATTAGGAGGGTTGTCCTGCATATTTAGAGACCATTAGTCAATCCCTAGATAGTGGGCCTGCCAGGGGACTAAGTGAGCCCTTAAATAGGAATGAGTCATGCTGGGCCAGGGAGCCGGGTGGAAGATGGAGATGCAGCGCTGAGGAGGGTGTCGGTGGCCCTTGAGGCAAACCCCTAGTCTGGGGGGGGGGTGCTCTTCCTATGGGGGTAGTGCTACATAAAGAATTTCTGCATTGTTAATGTTGCTCCCCCGTAATCTACCCCTTAATCTTTTAATGTTGCACTGGTACATGTCTCCCATGGCAGTGCTATGAGAATCATTCCACATTTCAGGGCACTGGGCAGAACCATGCAAATTTTTCCTTTGCGTCCCATCAGCCAGACGCACATCCAGAACCGCTGGTGTATAATGCAAACATAGCCTAATATTAAGGGCTAAAGCAGTGGTCTCCAAACTGTGACCCTGGGGACCAGCCCTTTGGTTGCTTTTACCCAGCCCTTGGAGCACTATTCCTCTCACTGACACCAACAATGGACAACTATTCTTCCCACTGAAACAAAACGACGGAGCACTATTGTTCTCACTCACACCAATGATGGGGCACTATTCCGCCCACTAATATCAATGATGGGGCACTATTCCTCCCACTGATACCAATGAAGGGGGCACTATTCTTTTCACTGGCACCAATGATAGGGCACTATTCCTCCCACTGATACCAATGATAGGGCATTATTCCTCCCCTTGATACCAACAATGGGGCCATAATCCTCCTACTATTATCAATGAAGGTTCACTATTCTTCTCACTTACACCAATGATGGGGTACTATTCCTCCCACTGATACCAATGATGGGGCACTATTGCTCCCACTGATACCAATGATGGAGCACTATTCCTCCTACTGATACCAATGATAGGGAACTATTCCTCCCACTGACATCAATGATGGGGTACTATTCCTCCCAATAATACCAATGATGGGGTACTATTCCTTCCACTGATACCAATGATGGGACATTATTCCTCCCACTGATACCAATGATGGGGCACTATTCCTCCCATTGATATCAATGATGGGGCAATATTTCTCCCACTGACACCAATGAGAGAGCACTATTCCTCCCCCTGATACCAACAATGGGGCAATAATACTGCCACTAATACCAATGATGGGGCATTGTTTAGTTCCTTTGACACCAGGGCATTTTCTACTTCCACTGGCCACAGTACGGCCCCTTCAAAGTCCGAAGGACAGTAAAATGGCCCTTTGTTTAGAAAGTTTGGAGTCCCCTGATCTAACGGATTTGAAAAGCCCCTCCAACAGAATCAGTGCATAGCACAGCAAATCCTTTTTAGAACAAAAGGTGTTCACATGTTTCATTCCATCACATATCCCAAATATAAAATGACTATTGCTCATTATAGGACAGTGGGTGGGGCTATACAAATAATTCCTTTACATCCTATTGACCAGATGCACATCCAGAATTGCTGGTGTATAGTGCAAATATAGCCCAATTTTATACAGCTATTTATTTCAAACTCCTGCACACAGCTGATTCATGCTTTTTGTTGTTATGTTTTGGTTGCACGGTTCTTGTTGAATCCCCAGGGGCCTAAATCCCTGAACCGTCTGAGGCAAAGGATCCTGACAGGGGAAATGTACACTTCTCTTTTCCAAGCCTGCGGTGCTGCACAAAAACAAAACACCAAAGTGAACCAAAAAAGTGTATGTGAACACACACAGAGTACACCAGGGTTTGTAATATGGTTCCCCCCAAGCTGCAAGACTCCGGATGGGGGCAATACACACTTAGGTCCACCTAGTTAAATGGTCCGGCGGACTCCACCCCCACAAAGATCTCTGCAGA
The DNA here is from genome assembly GCA_018402905.1 of Glandirana rugosa. NCBI lineage: Eukaryota > Metazoa > Chordata > Amphibia > Anura > Ranidae > Glandirana > Glandirana rugosa. The sequence goes on along the minus strand of BLSH010552741.1, from coordinate 301,522 downwards.
GGAAGATACAGTATATGCTGGATGTCTCATTCCCAGTTCCTTCATACTGGAGCTAAACAACATGGCCCCCTGGAGGTCCTCTTACATAGGGATACAAAGGAAGATCTCTGCGGAGGAAGATATGTGAGGAATGTCTCATTCTCAGTTCCTTCATACTGGAGATATACAACATGGCACCCAGGAAGTCCTACTAAACAGGAATCACAGGGAGATCTCTGCAAAAGAAGACATGTGCTGGATGTCTCATTCCCAGTTCCTTCATACTGGAGATATACAACATGGCCTCCTGGAAGTCCTACTACATGGGGTCCTGGGGAGATCTCTGTAGAGGAAGACCTGTGGAACATCTCATTACCAATTCTTTCATTCTGGAAATATACAACATGGCCCCCTGGAAGTCCTACTACACAGGGATCCCAAGGAGATCTCTGCAGAGGAGGACAGATGTGGGTTGTCTCATTGCCATCTTTCATATTGGAGATATACAACATGGCCTCCTGAAAGTCCTACTACACAGGAGGTCCTGGGGAGATCTCTGTAGAGGAAGACATCCCAGGACATCTCCTCCTCAGTTCTTTCATACTGGAGATATACAGCATGGCCTCCTGGAAGTTCTACTACACTAGGGTGACCAGACGTCCCCGGTTTCAGGGGACAGTCCCCGGATTAAGGACACTGTCCCCGGACCATGTCTGTCCCCGGTTTTGTCCCCGGATTGCATTTGAACAGGGGCCCGAGCAATTTCAAAGACAGTCAGTGCAGAATTAAAAATTCTGAATTACACACGCCGGCTCCACTGCTCCTACTAGCTCAGGGGGTTGTATTTTTTCCATTATCTGTGCCCCTTTCTGATGATCATGTGCTGGTCAGAGCAGAGGAACTATTTCTTCATTGTTGGGCACATGCCCATTCTGCTCCCGCTTGCATGTTCTTCTGTCTTGGCTCAAGTCCCGGCCAGCTGCCTGCCTGCCTCTTTCCTTCAAAAAAGGGGATAGAGAGTATTGCGCTATGAATATTGGATGCAAACAGCAGCAACATATAGTGCGATAATATCACCAAAACAAAATACAAAACATAACAGTTGCGCTAAAACAATAAAAAACAAGTGAATAGTGACACATTTTTCACATATCCGTGAAACTGTCCAGATAAATAACCCAAAGTGTGCTTATGAATGGGTATCCAAATACTCAGTGAAGGATTTGACACCAAAATGTAAGTGATGTTGATCTCAGGATCCAGAAAAAGGCAGGGAAAAAAAAGGAAAACAGTTCCACACCATTCAATATGATGAATGTTCTATATAGTGTTCATTAGCCCAAGTTCACCCGAAATTATGTGGACCAACACCGGAGATAAATGCACCCTTAGAATCACTCTTTCATTGCCTTCCCCGGCGGAGTGATCTTCCTCTGCTCAGCTCCGAACCCCACCCAGTAGTAGCCGGGGCCCGGAGAGTGAGACTTGAGAGGCTGTAAGGCGGCTCAGGTGGAAGCGGTGACAGCAGAGAGAGGGAGCCGAGCTCGGCTGACAGAGTCCAGCAGCAGGAATCGAGGGGAAGTGGGGGAAGTGGATCCGATCATGGGGCTGCCAGTGCCTTCAAGACTTCAACACCGGTGTGCTTTGGGGGTGTCTGTGAATAGACTGCATTGCACTGTGTCTGTCTCTCTGGCATAACGGATGGCATCATAACTCACAGGCAGCAGGCACTCTATCATGGGTCTGACTGGCAGTGCCCGGTCACAGTGTCACATAACATGGCTGCTGGGTGCTGACTTTGTTAACTTATTGTTCATAAGTATCAGCACCCAGCAGCCATGCTGTGACACTGTGACAGAGCCAGCCAGAGCCATGATTGAGTGCCTGCTGCCTGTGTGTTATCATAATGCTGTTGATCTTAACCAGTTGCCAACTGCCCCATAGCAGAGTTACTGCTACAGGACGGTTGCTCTGCGCAGGATCATGTACAGTAGCTCACAAAAGTGAGTACACCCCTCAAATTTTTGTAAATATTTTATTCTATCTTTTCATGTGACAACACTGAGGAAATGACACTTTGCTACAATGTAAAGTAGTTAGTGTACAGCTTGTATAACAGTGTAAATGTGCTGCCCCCTCAAAATAACTCAACACACAGCCATTAATGTCTAAACCACTGGCAACAAAAGTGAATACACCCCTAAGTGAAAATGTCCAAATTGAGTCCCGTTAGCCATTTTCTCTCCCCGGAGTCATGTGACTCATTCGTGTTACAGGGTCTCAGGTGTGAATGGGGAGCAGGTGTGTTAAATTTGGTGTTATCGCTCTCACTCTCTCATACTGGTCACTGGAAGTTCAACATGGCACCTCATGGCAAAGAGCTCTCTGAGGGTCTGAAAAAAAGAATTGTTTCTCTACATAAAGATGGCCTAGGCTATAAGAAGATTGCCAAGACCCTGAAACTGAGCTGCAGCATGGTGGCCAAGAACAAATAGCGGTTTAACAGGACAGGTTCCACTCAGAACAGGCCTCACCATGGTTGACCAAAGAAGTTGAGTGCAGTGCTCAGCATCATATCCAGAGCTTGTCTTTGGGAAATAGACGTATGAGTGCTGCCAGCATTGCTGCAGAGGTTGAAGGGGTCAGCCTGTCAGTGCTCAGACCATACGCAGCACACTGCATCAAATTGGTCTGCATGGCTGTCATCCCAGAAGGAAGCCTCTTCTACAGATGATGCACAAGAAACCCCGCAAACAGTTTGCTGAAGACAAGCAGACTAAGGACATGGATTACTGGAACCATGTCCTGTGGTCTGATGAGACAAAGATAAACTTACTTAGTTCAGATGGTGTCAAGTGTGTGTGGCGGCAACAAGGTGAGGAGTACAAAGACAAGTGTGTCTTGCCTACAGTCAAGCATGGTGGTGGAAGTGTCATGGTCTGGGGCTGCATGAGTGCTGCCAGCACTGGGGAGCTACAGTTCATTGAGGGAACCATGAATGCCAACATGTACTGTGACATACTGAAGCAGAACATGATCCCCTCCCTTCGGAGACTGGGCCGCAGTGAGTATTCCAACATGATAACGATCTACAATACAACCACTGCCTTGCTAAGGAAGCTGAGGGTAAAGGTGATGGACTGGCCAAGCATGTCTCCAGACCTAAACCCTATTGAGAATCTGTGGGGCTTCCTCAAGCGGAAGGTGGAGGAGTGCAAGGTCTCTAACATTCACCAGTTCCGTGATGCCATCATGGAGGAGGGGAAGAGGACTCCAGTGCCAACCTGTGAAGCTCTGGTGAACTCCATGCCCAAGAGGGTTAAGGCAGTGCTGGAAAATAATGGTGGCCCCAAAAAATATTGACACAGTGGATCCAATTTGGACATTTTCACTTAGGGGTGTACTCACTTTTGTTGCCAGCGGTTTAGACATTAATGGCTGTGTGTTGAGTTGTTTTGAGGGGACAGCAAATTTACACTGTTATACAAGCTGTACACTCACTACTTTACATGGGATAACGTGTCATTTGTTCAGTGTTGTCACATGAAAAGATATTATAAAATATTTACAAAAATCTGAGGGGTGTACTCATTTTTGTGAGATACTGTATATATACGTGATCCTGCATTTCTGGGTATCAGAGCCGATCAGCGGATCTGGCGGACTCGATGTCTGTCGGTACCCACCGATCGTTCTGTACACAGGCAGAACAGCAGTCTGCCTGTGTAAACAAAGCAGATCACCGTTTTGTCAGTATTGAAGACATTGGTCCTGTGTTCCTGCAAATCAGAGACAGGGATCTATGCCTTCCCTTAGTAAAAGCACCGCCCCCACAGTGAGAAAACACTGGTTAGGAACGCTTTTAACCCTTTGATCGCCCCTGATGATAACCTCTTCCCATCCAGTGTCATTAGTACAGTGACAGTGCATATTTTTCAAACAGATCACTGTATTAGTGTCACTGGTTCCCACAAAGTGTCAATTGGTGTCCAATTCGTCCTCCGCAATATCGCAGTCCCGCCATAAGTCGATGATTGTCACAATTACTAGTAAAAAAAAATATGTCCCCGGATTCCATTTTAAAAATCTGGTCAGCTTATACTACACAGCAATCTCCTACACCATAGCCTCCAGGAAGTCCTACTACACAGGAATTCCAGAGAGATCTCTGTAGAAGAAAACATGCAGAACATTTAATTTCCAGGTCTTTGATACTGAAGATAAACAACATGGCCTCCTGGAAGTCCTAATACACAGGGATCCCAAGGAGAACTATGCAGATGAAGACATGCTGGGGCATCTTATTCCCATACTCCATACTGAAGATACAGTGTATAACATGGTCTCCTGGAAGTCCATCTATACAGGAATCCTATGGAGATCTCTGTAGAGGAAGACTTACCAGGACATTTCGGTCCCAGTTCCTTTATTCTGGAGATATATAACATGGCCTCCTGAAAATCCTACTACACAGGCATACTGTAAAGATCTCCGTAGAGGAAGACATCTCATTCACAGGTATTTCATACCAGAGATATACTGTACAACATGGCCTCCTCAATGTCTAAATACACAGGGTTCCCAGGGAGATCTCTGCAAAGACAGACATGCTGGGACGTCTCATTCCCATAACTCATACTGGAGATATACAATATGGTCTTCTGGAAGTCCTACTACACAGGGATCCCAAGCAGATCTCTGCAAAGAAAGACATGTGCAGGACGTCTCATTGCCATCTTCATGCTGGAGATGTGCATTGTACAACATGGCCTCCTGAAAGTCCTACTACACAGGGGTCCTGTAAAGATCTCTGCAGAGGAAGACATGTGCGAGACATCTCATTCCCAGTTCCTTCATACTGGAGATATACAACAAACATGGCCTCCTGGAAGTCCTACTACACAGGGGTCCCAGCAAGATCCCCCCAGAAGAGGACATGCTGGAACATCTCAGTAGAGTAAAGAGCTAGGAATTTTCCCCTTTTCATGTCTAATCCCAAGATTAATGAGAGGGTCAGATCAGAGAGGCTGAGCCGAGAGCGATCAGATATCCCTCCAGACACCTTCCTGTCTGGTAGAACATGAAGGCCGCTCTGCGAGTCACCGGACAGAATGCGCCTTTTATTCCTGCCGGAAATTTGCTTGCTGTCTGTGTTATATTATTGATACCGGTATCCATTACCAGACTGGGAGAACTTCTCTCCTGCCAAATCCCGTACATTGTATTCACAGTTCTCTGCCTTTAATCGCAACCTGTTACCCAATGGCTTAAAGTTGACAAGTCAGTAACTTTTCAAGTTGGCATGAGTAAAATCCTGATGTGACAATATATAACAGTAACCAAAAAAGAAATAAATAAATAATATAAATTATTAAATAATTTAACCACCTGAGCTCCGGAAAGGTTTTACTCCCTTCATGACCAGGCCATTATTTGCTATTCAGCACTGCGCTACTTCAACTGGTAATTGCTCGGTCATGCAACACTGTACATAAATTAATTTATATAATTTTTGTCATACAAAAGGAACTTCTATTGGTGGTATCTGATCACTACTGGGGTTTTCATTTTTTAATTTTTTTCGCTACATAAATGAAAAAAGACCGAAAATTTCTTCATAAATTTTGGCCAAAATGTATTCTGCTACATGTCTTTGTTAAAAACAAAATGCTAATAAGTGGGTATTATTTGGTTTGTGTAAACGTTATAGCGTCTTCAAAATGTGGTGTACAGCAGTGTTCCCCAACCCAGTCCTCAAGGCCCACCAACAGGTCATGTTTTCAGGATTTCCCTCAGATGAATCAGCTGTGCTAATTACTAAGGCAGTGAAACTGATCAAATCACCTGTGCAAATTAATGGAAATCCTGAAAACATGACCTGTTGGTGGGCCTTGTGGACTGGGTTGGGGAACACTGGTGTACAGTATATATATATATTTGAAAATGGATCCATTCTGATGTACTGACTAGAGTTGAGCAGACACTTGGATGTTCGGGTTTGGGTTTTCGTGGAAAAGTTTGGGTTCGGGTTCGGTCCGAACTTGACCCCGGACCCCAAACCTCATTGAAATCAATGGGGGCCCGAACTTTTGGGCACAAAAATGGCTGTAAAAAAGTCCTGTAAAGTGCTAGAGTGCTGCAAAAGGAAGAAAAGTGGGGGTAAGAGTAGGACAAGTGCCATACAAAGAAATGGGGATAGGGAAATAACAATACTCTGTCCCTAACAGCAACAGCAGGAACCTGACCCTATAGAACTAGGAGATGATTTTAGAACAATAATCTGTCCCTCTAAGCAGTAGACTCTACCTAGTCCAGTCAGATCATTCTGTAATGCAGGATGAGATCTGCAATCTGTCCCTAAAAGCAGTTGTAGTAATAATCTCTACCTAGTCAAATTAGATCGTTCTGTAATGCAGGATGAGATGTTATTATATCTGCAATCTGTCCCTCACAGCGCCGGCAGCATCCTCTCCCTACACTAGCCTGAGAGCATGTGACATGCAGCACTACGTGACTCCAGCTCATACAGAGGCTGGGTCACATGATGCACTGGCCAATCACAGCCATGCCATTAGTAGGCATGGCTGTGATGGCTTCTAAGGGAAAACCAGTGAAACGCTTGTTGATTGGCTGCCCTGCAGCTATTCAACAAGCGGGAAAAAAATACCAGAACCCGAACCCGAACTTTTTTTCAAAAGTTCGGGTTCGGGTCCCGAAAACCGCAAAGTTCGGTACGAACCCGAACTTTACCCCAAATTACCCCTTTTTGGAAAGCAGACAGTCTGAGGCATTTAGTAAGAAGCATGGCAAGATTTTCGAAGTTGTACTTTTTTAGAAAATTAAGAAATAAAATAATTGTTTCCATAATTTTTTTACATACTGTCACCAGTGCAGTACGGTGTCATCGTATGACTGGTGTGGCGGTGATCAGGGACTGGTGACAGTATGTTAAAAATAAAAACAATAATAATAATAATTTTTTATTCAATTTATTTTTTTTTTTTAACATTTTATAATTTTTTTTAACATTCCTTACATTTTTTTTACATACTCTCATCAGAGTAGTTCAGTGTCACCATAGTAACACTGCATTACCATGGGGGGGGGGGCGGGGGTGGCAATGACCAGGGTTTTTTTTCTTTACTAGATATGTGCAGAACGAAAACATTTTTTTAGTTTTGTTTCCAGTAGTTATTCACATAAATTTGTTAGTAGTGAGCCCAGCCAGGGGGCGGGGGTCGCTGGACTAGATTCTGTCCCCGGGGTCGCGATGCGAGGCATGACTTCCCCTCCTCATTCCTGCCTTTGGCTCGTCGGGGTGTGGGCGCCACGATGCGAGGACGGTCTTTATCCATTTAATGCCGAAGGGTGGGTGGACGTGGATGCGGTCTTATGCCGAATGTGGGATATGTCCTCGCCGCCTCCCCTCTGTTTATTCTGCATGCTGGCGGGGACCCGCCCTGGGTCTCGGGAATAAAGAGCCGAGGCTGATCAGTAGACCATTCTTAATGCTTCTTTCACTTGAGGGGCACTGTTACCACATTCCACTCCTTGGAACCATACACGTAAGATCCTTGGGGGGCAGTGGCAGACCATCCATAAGGGCGCAGGGGTGCCGCCCCCCTAATCCATGTGCCCGGCCCCTAATCTACATGCAGGGCACCGGACCAATGGATGTCAATTTTTTTTTTTTTTTTTTGAAGCATGTGATTAGAGCCTGAGGCTCTAATTGGCTTCAAAAAAGGGTGGGCTCAGGTCGCAGAGCACTGTGTCCTGAGCCCAACCAGTTGTGGGACAATTGGAAATTAATATTCACTATTGTCTTCCTGATTCTCTTCCCGGTCAATCAGGAAGCTGAGACCCAATTGGCCAGGGAGTTTTAGTCAATAGGGTCCCTTGGGTCTCAGGACCCACTTCCTGTTCGGCCAGGAGGAGAAGCAACGACCCCGGAGAGAGGAGCGAGATCCCCGTCATCTGCCTTCTAAGGTAAGGAGGCCTCTGTCCATCCATCCATCTCCTGCTGGGGGGAGTGGTTGATCTTCCTGTCTGTCTCCCACGGGGGTGCAGGGATCGTATAAACGCATATACAGTATCTCACAAAAGTTAGTACACCCCTCACATTTGTGTAAATATTTTATTCTATCTTTTCATGTGACAACACTGAAGAAATGACACTTTGCTACAATGTAAAGTAGTGAGTGTACAGCTTGTATAACAGTGTAAATTTACTGTCCCCTCAAAATAACTCAACACACAGCCATTAATGTCTAAACTGCTGGTAACAGAAGTGAGTACACCCCTAAGTGAAAATGTCCAAATTGGGCCCAAAGTGTCAATATTTTGTGTGGCCACCATTATTTTCCAGCACTGCCTTAACCCTCTTGGGCATGGAGTTCAGCAGAGCTTCACAGGTTGCCAATGGAGTCGTCTTCCCCTCCTCCATGACGACATCACAGAGCTGGTGGATGTTAGAGACCTTGCACTCCTCCACCTTCCATTTGAGGATGCCCCACAGATGCTCAATAGGGTTTAGGTCTGCTGACCCAGCGTCCCGTCATAAGGTTGTACTATTGCTGGGATTTGTGTAGAGGTTCTACTGGTGCGGGAACGATTTCTTCGACTCCCATTTCCACTATCTGACCGGTTCGTAGAGGTCTGGATTTGGGATAACTCGTAGACACCCCGTAGGAGTTTACCTTCCACCTCCTCACGTTCCAGAGATTGTAGGTGGTCGAGACACTACAGCAGTACCTCCTCCCCTTCTGCTGAGGTAACCGTTGGACACTTCGAGACGACTTGAGGTACGGGTTCTCCCAATTCCGTCACGACCTTTTATTACCACCGGTGTGTTTTATAACTGTGAAACCCGGGTTAA